>JAQZBX010087062.1:0-12920 GCA_029593785.1 Cabassous unicinctus
TATACTAATATCAGACAAAAGATACTTTAAATGGAAAAAAGTTCTAAGAGGTATAGAAGGCCATTATATTTTAATAAAAGGGACAATCCCAGGAAGATATAACAGTCATAAATATCTATGCACCTAACCAGGGTGCCCCAAAACACATGAGACAAACTCTGGCAAAACTGAAGGGAGAAACAGACATCTCTACAATAATTGGAAACTTCAATACACCACTCACATCATTAGAAGAAGTAGATAGAAGATGAACAAGGAAACAGAGACATTGAACAATATGATAAACGAGCTAGATCTAAAGACATATAAAGAATGTTGCATCCAAACTCAGTGGGTTATACGTTCTTCTCAAGTGCCCATGGATCTTTCTCCATGATAGACCACATGTCAGGTCACTATGCAGCTCTCAATAATTATAAAAAGATTGAAATTATATAAAGCACCTTCTCAGATCAAAATGGATTGAAACTGGGAATCAAAAACAGACAGGAAAGAGGCAAATTTGCCAACGTATGGAGGCTAAACAACATACTCCTAAATAATCAGTGGGTCAAAGAAGAAATTGCAAGTGAAATCAGTAAATATATTGAAACAAATGCAAAGGAGAACCAACTTATCAGATCTTATGGGACACAGCAAAAGTAGTCTTGAGAGGGAAATTTATAGCTCTAAATGCCCATATTAAAAAAGAGGAAAGAGCTAAACTCAAAGATTTATCTCAACAACTAGGGAAACTAGAAAAAGAACAGCAAACCAATCCCAAAGCAAGTAGAAGGAAAGAAATAAAGATTAGAGCAAAATAAATAAAATTGAGAATTAAAAACAATAGAGAAAATTAACAAAAACAAAAGCTGGTTCTTTGAGAAGTACATTAAAATTGACAAACCCCTACCTAGACAAACCAAGAAAAAAAGAGAGAAGATGCAAATAAATACAATCAGAAATAAAGGGAGTAGGTTAGGACTGACCTCACAGAAATAAAAAGGATAAGAGGATATTATAAGAAACTGTATGCCCACAAACTAGACAACCTAGATGAAATGCACAAATTTCTAGAAATGCACAAACAACCTACACTGACACTACAAGAAAGAGAACTTAACAAACCAATCACATTTAAAGAGATTGAATCCATCATCAAAAATCTCCCAACAAAGAAAAGTCCAGGACCAGATAGCTTCACAGGTAAATTTTATCAAGAATTTCAAAAATAACACCAATCTTGTTTAAAGTTTTCCAAAACATAGACGAGGAGGGAAAATTACCCCACACATTTTATGAAGCCAACATCACCCTAATACCAAAGCCAGATAAAGATACAACAAGAAAATTACAGACTAAGCTCTCTAATGAACATTGATGTAAAAACTCTCAACAAAATACTTGCAAATCAAATCCAATAGCATATCAAAAGACTTATACATCACGACCAAGTGGGATTTATTCCTGGTATGCAAGGCTCAATGTAATATACCACATTAACAAATTGACAGAAAAAATAATACATTATCATCTCAATCAATGCAGAAAAGGCATTCAACAAAATCCAGTATCCTTTCTTGATAAAAACACCTCAAAAGATAGGAACATAAGGAAAATGCCTCAATATGATAAAAGTCATGTATGAAAAACCCTCAGCCAACATCGTACTCAATGGGGAAAGGTTGAAAGCTTTCCCTCTAAGATCGGGAACAAGACAAGGATGCCCAATGTCACCACTGTTATTCAATATTGTACTAGAAGTTCCAGCTAGAGCAATTAGACAAGAAAAAAAAATTAAAGACATACAAATAGGAAAGGAGGAAGTAAAACCCTCCCTATTGGTGGAATATATGATCATATATTTAGAAAACTCTGAAATGCCTAAGACAAAGAACTTGAGCTAATAAATGAGTTCAGCAAAGTGGCAGGATACAGAATCAACATGCAAAAATCAGTAATGTTTTTGTATACTGTATTGAACAAGGAGGATAGCAGGGAAAAAATTCCACTTACAATAGCAACAAAAAGACTCAAATACCTAGGTATCAATTTAACCAAAGAAGTACAGGACCTATAAGCAGAAAACTACAACATAATAGTAAAGAAACCAATGAAGATCTAAACCAATGGAAAGACATTCTGTGTTCATGGATTGGAAGACTATCATGAAGATGTCAGTCCTACCCAGACTGATTTATAGATTCAATGCAATACCAATCAAAATCGCAACAGCTTACTTTACAGAATTAGAGAAGGCAATTACCAAATTCTTCTGGAAGGGTAAGTGCACTCGAATAGCCAAAAGCATTCTAAAAAGGAAGAGCAACATGGGAGGAATTTCACTGCCTGACACTGAAACATATTACCAAAGCTACAGTGGTCAAAACAGCATGGTACTGGCATAAAGATAGAAACATCGATCAGTGGAATAGAATTGAGAACCCAGAAATAAACCCTCACCTAGACAGTCAACTGGTTTTTGACAAACCTACCAAGCCCACGCTAATGGGAAAAAAACAGTCTCTTCAACAAATGGTGTTAGGAGAACTGGATATCTATAACCAAAAGAATGAAAGAGGACCCCTATCTCAACCCCTATCCAAGAATCAACTCAAAATGGATCAAAGATCTAAATACAAAAGCCAGGACCATAAAACTACTGGAAGAAAATGTAGGGAAACATCTTCAAGACCTTGTAGTAGGTGGTGGTTTCTTGGACCTTACACCCAAAGCACGTGCAACAAAAGAAAAAATAGATAAATGGGACCTCCTCAAAATTCAACACTTTTGCACCTCACAGGACTTTGTCAGAAGGGTGAAAAGGCAGCCAACTCGATGGGAAAAAATATTTGGAAATCACATATCTGATAAGGGTTTAATATGCAGGATATATAAAGAGATGTTACAACTCAACAATAAAAAGACAAACGACCCAATTAAAAAATGGGCGAAAGACTTGAACAGACATTTCTCCAAAGAAGAAATACAAATGGCAAAAAAACACATGAAAAAATGCTCAACATCACTCATGATTAGGGAAATGCAAATCAAAACTACAATGAGATATCATTTTACACCTATCAGAATGGCCACTATTAAAAAGACAGAGAACTACAAGTGTTGGAGAGGATGTGGAGAGATAGGAAGACTTCTTCACTGTTGGTAGGAATGCAAAATGGTACAACCACTAAGGAGGACTGTTTGGCAGTTCCTAAAGAAGTTGAATATAGACTTTCACGTGACCCTGCAATACCACTACTGGGTATATACCCAGAAGAACTGAGAGCAGTGACACAAACAGACATCTGCACACCGATGTTCATAGCAACATTATTCACCATTGCCAAAAGTTGGAAACAACCCAGGTGTCCATCAACAGATGAATGGATAAACAAACTGTAGTCTATTCACACAATGGAATATTATGCAGCTGTAAGAAGAAATGAAGTCGTAAAGCATATGGCAACATGGATGAACCTGGAGGACATTATGCTGAGTAAAGCAAGCCAGACACAAAAGGACAAATACTGTATGAATGCATTACTATGAACCAAATATATTGTGTAACATATTGTTTGATCAAAAAAAAAATTTATATATATCCATTACATTTAATGGAGAAATGTATATATTTATTCATCTGTGTTTACTTTTTAAGTTTTAATTGTTTATATTTTCAATTATTAAATGTACAAATAAAGTTAAATAAAAAAAAAAAAAAGGAAAGCATAACACCCAGATCTGGATTTCTGATGAAAGAGTAAGATGACAAGATTCAATGATCTCTTCATTGTTCCATTTCTAACAAGATTTATATTAACAACTGCAATCTCATCTGTCAAATGGTATCAAAAAGAGAATGTGGTCTCCTTCTCCACAGTTGACAATTCATCAGGCTCCACAACTGTCAGATGAATAAAGAAACAACAAAGAACCAAAGCCCTGTAAAAGAGATGGGACTTAACTGAAACAGATGAAGTATATAGAAAGAGTAGGAAGGTGGACGTTTTAAAGGGCTGTATATGGTATCTAGTAGTGTTTAGAACATAGTAGGCTCACAATAAATGTTTCAAAGAGGAAAAGAGCATTTAAAGGTTCCTGTAATGTTCTCTAAGTAGTCCCTAACTTCCAATATTTTATTTCCTTTTTATTCCCTTATTTTTCCCTTTTTCTTAACATTAATTTCCCAATATCAATTCCAAACATTATGGTGCTCTTTCTAAAAAGAGTATTCATGTATTAAAAAAAAAAACCCACCACTACCATCTAGATCTGTGCTGTGGGTGAGGTCTGAGAGTGAGTGAGCACTGAGTATAGAACATACAAGGAAAAGAAGTAAAGAAATAGTTTATAAAAGTTGAACAGTATATTTTGTTGTTTCTTCTTATGAACAACCATATTGTCAACCTGATGGGGTTAATAAGGGGAGATAACCCTTTCTTCATAGAACAGTGCTGGACCTTTTCTTAAAAGATCTGAAAACGACACACCTCAGGCACAGCTTAGCCTCAAACCACAATACTATTGTAGCTACTCAATAATATAAAGGCTGCTAAGAAATAATATAAGGTAAGAACTCTTAATATGGATGACAGTAGTCAACACATTTCATACTTTATTTAAAAGCCATAAAAGTAATTACTAGGTCATCAGCAAATACTTTCTTTTTAAGAACTGCAAATCATGTCTCACAGAATTGAAACAATATCTTGCTTGCCCAGACCCCAACTGTAACTGGTGTGCTTACTGACAGAGGCACAGCAGAGAGAAGTGAGATATGGTTGTTAATTAGTTTACGAGTGGAATTTAATATAGAAAGGGACAAGTATTAAAGAGTTTTTAGCATTTATCTTCTGGAACAATTTTATCTACCGAATAAAGGTAGGAAATAGCTCAGTATAAATAACTATGTTAAATAGGCTCAAAGGAAAGATTTTTATTTTTGTTTTATTCTCTCTACCCCAGGAGGTTTCACTATTTTGTTTCAATAAAGAAAGTAACAAATATTTTTAACATGAAAACTTATAGCTTATTTCTTGTAAAGCACAGGGAAGTCTATCTCTAATCTATTATTTATCCTCTTTATTACTTATTGTTTTAGGAAGCAACAACTCTTACCGAGAAGTTCTATATGTAAGAATAGTTCAACCTGTAAATAAGTTCTGAGCGAATTAATTCATGCCAATTGAAGCTCTAAAGTTCCCTCCTCTCCACTTAACCCATTGTTTCAGAATTTTTACAAAAATGTTAACATTAAAGAAGCAAAGCTTTCAGTCTCTATAACTAGCAGACTGTTAAAAACGTGAAATTAAAAATAACTCCTCTTTGAAATTAGGAAAAAGTCACATAAGGTTGAGAAGATTCCAACTTAACTCTGACCTCAAACATTAATTGATATTCATATTGTAGAAAACAATTTTTAGTTTCCATAAATTGTAGGAGTATGCTATCTTAAGGAGACTGGATATATTAAAAGGTATTCAAAAGCAACTTTATTTACTCAGATATATTTCTTGTCAATTTGAATCAATCACATCTTTACTTCATGAAGTGAATATACAGTTTTTTAAACACTGAAAATAAATAACAAATGAGAACGGGAAGCATGGAGTAACTCCTCTGAAAGTATATAAGGAATTAGTTCATTCTACCAGTTGGTGGCATTTACCATTCATATAACCCCCCTCCCCTACTCTGCTCCATCTCTGTCCCTGACTATGCAGCACCAATATCTACTAAAAAATGTCAATGCTGAGTAGATATATGGGGCCACGACACAGAAGGAACACACAGATATTCAATATTGGTGCTAGGTAGTTAAGAAAGGGATAAAGGGTAGGGGCTAAGGTTAGAGATCAGAATAGCCTATATTACCTGTGTGGGTATTCTGGATATTCCAATTTAAAAATAAACTGCCCTTCTAAAAGTTTGTTATTTAGAACACAGAGTTTTCTCAAAAGTTAAATTTTACATCTGATAATTACAGGGCCTCAGACTAGCACAAATGTCTACTGAAAACTCAAGCTACAGGTGCTGGAAACTAAGATTTCAAATATATGTGATAACTAAAATATAATTAAAAATTTTGCTATCATTTATTGGGTACATAATATGTTTCAGGCACTAGCAGGTACAATGCTTAACTTGTTAAATATAATTATCAACAACCTTATAAGAACCAGTGTTACCCACATTTCACAGATGGGGAAACTGATGCTCAGAGTGGTTAAGTAGCTTGCTATAGGCCACATGGCAGGAAATACCAAGCCTGCATCCACACAGCTAGGCCTGCCTGGTCTCATAGCCCACTCTAATAATAATACAGCTTACTGCCATGTAACAGTCAACATAAGAAAAGTTGCTTGAGAGGAATGATGCTGCCTGGGACATTAAGAGTTTATATACAGGGATATTACAATGTCTGCAAAACTGTAAAGTTTTTGCCTTTCTAGTAGCATCAACTCAATTGGAGAATGTCGATAGGCTGAAAATGAGAACACTGTCCTGGTTTGAGTTTTTTGTGGACCTCAGAAAACTGTGTTCTTAAGCTAACCCATTCCTGTGCATGTAAACCTATTTTATGTGGGACCTTTTGGTTAGATTCAGTTAAGGGACCTTTTGACTAGATCACTTTTGGTTAGATTGTTTTAGGGCCTTTGATTGGACTACTTCAGTGAGGCGTGACCCAGACTGGGTTTCGGCCCCTTTGCTGCAGTCTTATATATAGAGAGACCTGAAAGCAGAAATACACAGAGAAAGCTGCCATTTTAGCCTTGTCATGTTATAGAGGATTCCAGAATTGCCTATATCCACAGAAAGACAGAGAAACCCTGAGAGGCTAAAATCAGTGGAGCAGCTGGAAGTTGAAGAGACACAACCCAGGAAGTGACAAGTCATATGCCTGATGACTCACAGCTGAGTTTGGGGAGAAAGTGAGCCTAGAGGAGAAGGTCAAGTCTGGCCCCCATTTTGCCTTACCATAGGAGTATAGGATCTGCCAACAGTCAACTTCTGGTAAGACAGCATCTCTGATGAAGCCTTGCTTTGGACATTTTCATAGCTTCATAACTGTAAGATTTTAACCTAATAAATTTCCTATTATAAAAGTCAACCCATTCTGGTATTTTTGCATTGGCAGCCTTAAGCAAACTAAAACACCAATCTGATAGAGATCAATGATGTCAACAATCTCATGAAATGTGGCAAAGGGAATATTATCTGCTCTTGGGAAGCTGCTCTGTTTCTAGAATTTGTAGAAAATGCATCAGCATGTGATATTCTCAAACACAACTTACACACTTGAAGTAAGAGTGTGAAGATTTTTTAAAAAGTCTGAGGAGAAGCCTGAAAACTTTCCTGGACAAAAAGAAACTTACCTTTGGAAATCAGCAACCAGCTTGACATCAGCTATGACCATCTTATGCTCAATAATCATGTGCTTTAGAAGTTTATCTTGCTCAGCCACAGGAAAATGTTCTTCACAGAAAATACAAGGCACAGATGGACAACCTTCTAAAGTGGTAGTGCCACCTGGACTTTCTGGCAGGGAAAGCGGCTCCAGGATACAATCCTTACTGTCTGAGAGAGAGATTTAAAAAAAAAAAAGAGAGAGAGAAAAAGAAAAAAGAAAAGCTGAAACCCAGTCTTTGGAAGGATGATTTCTCACTTCCTGCATTAAAATGATCCTTAAGATATTTATATATTTCCAAAAAGGAAAAGAATACATCGTGTTAGAGAGTAGGATACTTTATCATTTTAAATGGCTTCTGCAACCCGGAGGCTGGGAGTATTGCAAAGCAGCTCAAACTCCCGTTTGCTAGCTTGAATGGGGTAAACCCTCTCAGGGCAGCTGTTCAAGTCTTCTTCTTGGACACTGGCCAATGGCAGCAATTCTGGGGTACTTGGAGGAAGAAGGCTGCAATACACTGGGTGAAGGTTCTAAGGCCCAATTGTGACCTATGGCTGAGAGTCATCACACTAAGGGAAATAAATGGTATACTTTGATGAAGCCAGACCAGACTTTTAATTTGCTTCCTATTGCACCTGCAAACTCTTTTCTGTTTCTGATTATTTTTCATGTGCAAAAACGATAGCTCGTATACTGGATTGACACAGCATGTGCAGGGTGGCCCAGATGGAAGTTTTCGATGTTGATTTATGTGTATCATTTGCTTATCATACAATGATGTATCATAATTCAGGCTCCTGCGAACAAGGAGATGAACACTCATTTACTAGACATATGGGGTAAACATTTTTCCTGTCTGTGCCATGTCTTTTCCTGACATCACCTAGAGTAGCTTTAAGAGGTGAGGTTTCTAAGATCCATAGCTCTGAATTCAGGGTTTCCAACTATAGCTAACTGCGTCATGAGTCCCTTTAAGTCTGTCAGGGAGGAAGGCTAGTCCTGTCACTTTATGCAGACTACTGAGTAATTAATAAGCAGGTATTTAGGTTAAGACATTTGGCATTAGACAAAAGGCAGAGAACCTTCTTCAGAAAGACAGTTATTCTATAGTCTTTTGAATTAGGTTAATATTAATTGTCCTATTTTCATTTCTTATTTTATCTTATTTATTCTTAAGTGATGTAAGGGACAGAATTCATTCACTCACTTAACAAAATTCAACTGTATCTACTGCATGTGGTCTCTACTTCTGAATGCTGAATGACATGGTCCTTACAGTCAAGGGTGAAGTACTCAAAATTTGTTACAGATATACTAAATGGATAAAGTGTGATGACAGAGAATATACAGAGTTTATGGGAGCGCATGGATGGGAGAAATCACCTAACTGAGCTGGAGTTGGAAGGCATCCCACAGGAGATGACCTCTAATACATCACTTGGACACACTTTGCTCAGATTAGTTTGCTAATCAAATTGTTTATCTTTGCTTCATAAAATTATTCATCAATATTAAGCACATAAGCACTTTATAAGCATTATTAACAAAATCGATGTTACAAATTATTATATTTATTAAATTAGGTAATGGGATCAAGGAGTTCTAGAATTCTGTAATTCTTCAGTATAGGTTAAATTTTACAAAATTTGAGGAACTTAGATCCTCATGTAAAAAACAGGATTGGGGGTGGGGGACGGAGAGAGAGAAGTAATGTACTTATGAAATGCTATAAAATATTTTACATTCACTAGAATATGACAATAAAAGGCAGCATACTCTAAAGGTAACAGTAAAAATTACCTGCCATATAGGTAATAGTAAGTACTGTATTATACCCTTATCCAAAATTTAGATTGAGATATTTGTAAATTTTGCAGGACTGCAGAAAACAAGCATACTGTATAAATAATTATCAAGAGCAGGAACTAATGTTTCTTGGGTGTTTGCTATTGGTAAATCACCAGCAAAGCGCCTTAGGGAATTTTCTCAATTAATATTATCTTATTACTATTACTTATTACTATTATAGTACTATTATAACCCCATATGCCATATGGGAGAACTAAGACTTAGAAAAGTTAAATAATTTCCCAAGTTTTCTCAACATAGTAAGTTGAACCTAAACTCAATCACTGTTAATCTTTCCCTGAATGCCAAAAGGCATTACCCTCCTCTATGTTTCCTTAATAAGTATGTTCCATGCCATTTTCAATATATATATATATTTATAAGCCACTGTGAACTTGTATGTATTCTGCCAGGAACATAACTGGTATTTGATGTCTGTTGAATGAAGAAATAGAAGAATGATGAACCAGGGGTACTTACAACTAGAGTACTACCTTTAACTCAATTCCTAGGTAAGTCCTATTTTAGGGAACACCAGTTGTTTTTAGGGGGAACTTTCTTTGCCCAGGATTGTGGGTTGTCCAACTATAACTGGAGTCAGATCTTTAGTTCTATAGGCCTTGGTGTAACAGGCCCACTGGTAATTAATAAATAATGATGTAAAGATTACGTGGAATTCCAAGATAACAATAAACATTATTAAGTGTAATAAAAATGTTAAATTTAGGAGTTTTTATTCATGTCCACAGCATTCACGCTGTTTTCTTCTCCAGTAAACAGGAAAAAGGGACATTTGGAATGCAAAGTAAGTTACACCATTCCACCACAGGATGATAAACATAGGGTGGGACAGACCTGAAATGCTGGATATATATTTTGGTTTAGAGTGGTAGTTTCCAAACCTGTTTGAGGCTCATTACCTGGAAAGCCTTTTTTTAAAAAAGCAATTTTATTGAGATATAGCCACATACCATATGATCTATCCAAACTGCATAATCAATGGCTTTTAGAATAATCATAATGTTGTATATTCATCTCAAAAATTTTACAACAATTTCATTACTCCAAAAAGAAAGACTCCATGCCCCTTAGCATTCCTTCCCTAGCCCTACATAACCACTAATCTAATTTCATCTTTATAAATTGATTTATATTTACATTTTATATAAATGGAATCATGAAATATGTAGTACTCTGTGTCTGGTCCCTGGAGAGCCTTTAAAAATACTATTTCAAGACATTACTACAGACTAAGGAAATACAATTTTCACCAAGTAGTAGCCCCTAGATGGTTGCCTGAGAATTTGTGGTTCAGAGGATGGTCACATGGGGACTGGGGATATCTTGATCACATAGAGTGGGTATCCCGAATTCAAGGAAAAGTCCCTAGGCGAGGTGACAAGTTCTTGCAGCAAAGCTTACTTGATAGTCTATTCTGGTCCTACAGAGAGCCTCTAAAATACTAAGCACTAGAAGCTGTGGGCTAGCAGATATAACTCAGTAACAGCTAATGTTTATTTCCAGCTGTTACCATAAGAATCATATCCACATATCACCACATGGTAAAGAAAACAGATGCAGAAATACACAATCCTTTGCTACAGACAACTTGAACTCTAAATGGCAAAAGGAAGTAAATTACATCTTGCTCCTTTCAGCAAATAGGCAAAGCATCTTGGAAATTCTGCTTTGGCCCAAAATCTGCTTTGCACATTTGTTACAAATTAACAATAACAAATTATCTGGTCTAGTTCTTACTTTGAGCAATAACTCTTTCAAATGACCTGTAAAAATACCATCTCAAGGAAGCTGAGTTTTTCAGGAGATCCTGAAAATTTTATTTACTCTGGACAAGAGCCCAGAGTATCAAATTGTTATCTGGGACAGTGCTTCTCAAAGTTTAATGTGTACATGAATCACCTGGAGATTTTACTAAAATGCAGATTCTGATTCAGTAGGTGTGGCAGCCATGGAAATGTGCCAGTCAAATCTCATGTTGTTATAGGTGGGTTCTGTGTGCTGAAATCCCAATTGCACTGAGACCAAGGTGCCACAGGCTGCTCTGAGCCAATGACTGAATGCAGGGGAAATGCTAAGACAGACCAGTTCCTGCAAGAGGTCCTTCTCTGACAGTTGACTTTGGCTTGAGGACTCCTCACTAGCTTTGCAGAAATTTGCTTAGAACCGTCTGCAGTCTAAGATTCTACTCAATCCTGTCCTCTGTCCTTCCCACTCTCCTCCACCTACATCATCACCTCTCGTTTTTCCTCCTCTGATGTTTTCACTGAAAAAATCTCTCAAATGTCAAATTCCACCTTAACATATGCTTCTTGGAGGACATGAACTAACAAAGTATGTCTGGGGGAAGGAAAGATTGATATTCGGTATATCTGAGTTCCTAGTTGATGCCAATCTGCCCATCCATGAGCCACACTTTGAGTAGCAAGGTTTTATCTACAGAACAAACCACTCATGAATTTGTACTAATCCATAATAATTCATAATAATCCTCATTATTCATGATTCCATATTTGCAAATTTGCCTATTTGATTAAAATTTATTTGCAACCAAATCAATATTTGTGGGACTTTTGCAGTCATTCATGGACATGGGTAGAGCAGTGAAAACTTTTGAGTTGCCCAATGCACATGTTCCCAGTTGAGGTTAAACAAGGCAACACTCTGCATTCTTGTTTCAGCTCTCATACTGTAAACAAGTGTGCTTTTCATGGTATATTTAGTGGCACATTTTCCACATTTTCCTGGTGGTTTTTGTTGGTGATTCTGCTGTTCAACATGGCCCCCAAGTGTAGTGCTGAAGTGCTGCCTAGTATTCCTAAGTGCAAGAAAGCTGTGATGTGCTTTATGGGGAAAATATGTGTGCTAGATAAGCTTCATTCAGGCATGAGTTATAAAGTGCTGTTGGCTTTGAGTTCGATGTTTAATGAATTAGCAATATATATTAAATAAGGTGTCTTTAAATAGAAACATACATAAAACAAGGTTATTGATTGGTTGACAAAAATGTTAAAAGCATATGTAATGCGAATATTCTTGCTGTCCTGATTTTGTGATAATCAGGATAGGCTGAACATTCGCTATATTAGAAACCATGCATGTGTCCCCAGACCTAGTTTTTCTCCCTAGGTGTGGTTTTTAGAATGCTGGTGATAAACTAAGCCTGATTTATTATATGCCCATCCTGTATGGGAAAAGACTGTAACTTTGGGTGTCTTTGGTCAACCTTAAGAAATATAGCAGGGGGATGGATGTGGCTCAGGTGGTTGGGCGTCTGTCTCCCATATGGAAGGACCTGGGTTCGACCTCCAGGACCTCCCAGTAAAAAATTAAAAAAAGAAAACTATAGAATGCGTGTGGGCCACCAGGCACTGTGTGCGCCGTCAGGCCCTGTGAGCGGGTACGCCAACAAGCCCCACAAGCCACGCAGCAAGATGATGACATAACAGGAGAGTGACACAAGGAAGAGCCAAGACGAGATGCACCAAAAAACCAGGAACTAAGGTGGTACAAGTGGTAGTAGGACGCCTCTCTCCCACATTGGAGGTTCCAAAGATTGAATCCCAGTCAAGACAGGAGGAGAAGGATGAGAAGAGAGGGCAGGAGATGGACACAAAGGGTTGCCCAGCGAATGGACACAGAAACAGCAAAAAAGGGGGGGGGG
>JAQZBX010087063.1:0-12913 GCA_029593785.1 Cabassous unicinctus
TTAAAAATCATTTTTATTTAGTGATTTGAGTTCATTTCCATTTTGTAATATAATTAGGATGCTTGATTTAAATGTGTAATATATCTTAATTATATTTATTTCCAGTATATTTTTATTTACAATGTTTAAAAAAATGTGCAGACATTATATACAATAGCAAATTTCTGAGAGAATATCTAAGGCACCATAAACTTAAAACTGAAGGTTGAGCATCAGTACAGTTATCCAGAGATAAACTGAGGTAATTTAAACATGTGCTCTTCATCCTGTTATTTAAGAACATCTGATAGCAAGTATTCTGCAAAATGAACAACTCCATAGGTCCAATACTATCCATTTCTACGTGCTTTACAAATCTGAAAAGATTTTACATAGTGTTCTTCTCCCAGACCAAATTCAGATGTTTAAAGCTTTTAACGACCCTAGAATTGCTTTGTTTTTTCAAGTAGCCTGAAAGTCTAAGAGAATATTTTATTGTGGTTGGTGAGATGATTACTTGAGAATTATTGCGACTTGGAAACAGGTAAAAGAAAATCCAGGGCAGCAACGATTTAAAAACAAAAAGGACTCGGGCAGGTAAGATTTAAAAGGCAATCGAATTCTGCCTTTTTTCAGCTGAATTAAACCTTTGGATTCTTGTGATCCTGGAAGAAGCCTTCAAATTCGCGTCTTAGTCAATCACGAAGCACCACCAAAGACATCTGCTGTCCCAGCGCTGAACTTTCCTGGCTAAAGACCTAGGTAACAACCACCATTCAGACTTCTCAGAATTGTTTAATGGTGAATTTCATTTTCAGAGAGAGTACTACTTTAGAGAGCACCTCAGAGAATGTAATTTCAAAAGCTGTTCTAGCACTTCCTTTCTCCCACAATAATCACTCTTTCAAAAAGAAAGCCACAATTTTTTTTCCCTGTGGTAATGATTATGAAAGTCAAACAGATGTCATGATGACGAAATTCAAACAAAATATACTTATTCAGTAGTTCAGTCTTTAATTGCCACAGACTTCTTATTCTACTTCTGAATCTCTCCTTTAGAATGCTTGTCAATCAAGTTAACCTGAATATGAAGTTTCTAGTATGAAAACCCAAGTTGTTCTCAACCTAGAAGAATCACTGCACTTGTGAACTTATCAAAGTCAAATTTAAACCCAAACAAATGATAGAAATTTGAAAACTCACTGTTAGACAGTACTTTGGTGCTAAATTGAATAAATTAACCCAGGACCTGTTCATGGATTTCTGTGAAAGAATAACTGCTTGAGTTTTTCCTTCCCACTGTGAATTCACTCTCTGAAATGGCTACTTTTGAAACCATTAGCCTTTTCAATAATTAAATTTGAATCACCAAGGGAGACTCTAAATTCAAGGAGAGAGCACTGAATCACTGCTATTTGGCAAGTATTTTATAGGCACTTTAGATGTGCTTTTTATTTAACTACTTTAATAGGTATTTATTATTATTTTCTCCAATTTATTAGAAAACCATGGTCCAAAGAGGTCACAAAACTCAGTGCGGTGAATAGAAAGTCATTCAGACCCTTTGTCCTTTCCATCACACCACCCGAAATTAACGGCTAGCCCAAATCCCTCAGACTATCTGCTTTAAATCAGACAGAGCTGTGAAGAACCTCAGCCATTTCCAGTCTGAAATTTTCAAATCACCTTAACAAGCTAAAGTTGTCTTTGTTTCCATGATTTTCTGTTAGTTCAACAAATATTTTTACATTATACATACTTTATATTACAAATACTTTAAACATATTTCCTTATTAATGCCCTCTCATTGATTACCTCCAAATGATTACCATCTGATTTCATTTTTAGACTCACAAGCCATTGTAGATTAAATTATTTTTAAGCTTTTACAAATTGCTAAGGTTTTGTTTTTTGGTTTTTGTTTTGTTTTTTTTTTTTTAAAAACTACATGCTCACGGTCACTATATGTTTCTCCACTAATATAGCTTTATTTTTAAGATACTTCTGGAAGGCTCAATTCTTAAGAATAATAATATAGTTGGGAAATAAATTAGGAATGTATTGGGAATAAGCCTCTTCTAATTTCTTTTTGATTACAATCATGATTTCTTTGACATTGCACAGAATCTTTTTTAAAAATTTAGTTGTTTAAAACACTAACTGTATTATAATTTCTTATAATCCATGTTAGTTAAGGATAATTTGAATAATAAACACATAATAAAAAGAAAATTTTAAATCCCATCACTAAAAAACTATTATTATCATATTCATATCCTCGTAGTCTTTTTTTACTTCATATAGAAAAACATTTTTTCAACAAAAAGTATATTATTGTTTTGTAATCTCTTTTTTAACTTATCAGGTATAGTTTTCCACATAATTAAGTATTATTTGACAATATCATTTTAATGTCTTCTTAATATTCCATTGTATGAATAAAGCATAATTAAATTAATCTGCTATTGGGGAGTTAAAGTTGGTTACAAAATTCTTGCCATTAAAAAGTGGAATTATTGAGTAAAAGGATAATACTATAAAGGATTCACTCCTACCAACATTCATGAAAATACTTAATATCTCACACTCTTACCCACACAGGACATCATATTTATGGAAAATATTTATCCATATGATCATCCAAGTGGTAGTTTTTTACTCAGCTCACTTACCCCACATACTCTCCTCTTCCTGATCTATACTGTCAACACTGATCTACACCTTAGGGCAACGAAAATGGTTTCGGGTGAATCACTATCAAAATACACTCCATCAACCCTTCCCCAGTGATAAGTGCAGTGATAATGGGTCTAACAGGCCTACTGACTCAATGAGGTGGACAGATTTTTTTTTAAAAAAGCACTTAGAAAAACAGGTACTTTAGAAGGAAAGGATGCTCATATGACTAAGTGCACACTATGTAGCCATCTTACTCTCCTTTCTTTTACAGAATGGTGCTCTTACTGAATTGACAAGGGAACATGGTTCACAAATAGTCTCTAAGCACTTTCAGAGCACTTCAGTTCAATTACCATGAATTAACTTTAAAAACAGCATTAACTTTTCAGCATATACAATGTGCCCAGGAAAAACAACATACTCAGAAGTTCATTCTCTATTACTAAACTTTTCCCTACTCTTGCTTGAAACAAGTACGTACCTTCAAGAAATGGTTTCTGGTTCCACTGATGGGAAGTTACTTAGTCTTAAAACCTATATGCCTAAGACCATCTCTGGCTTGAGGTGGCTGGTTGATGGGACAGCTAAGCTTTTTGAGTGGCAAATACAGTTACTTTCCAGACAGAAATGTAGGTAAAAATGTATCAAAGAAAAATCAGTTCCTTGGCCATTCCACCATGACGCTCTGGGATCTGAGGTCTACAGGTCTGAATCTTAATAGCTCGTTTATAATCCACAATTATAATGTGGTAATTTATACTTTGTATATTTCTAAAGCCAGAAAAAGTGTGCATATCACTCATGATGCTTTTCTTGTCACTGAGGTACTTCAGAAAAAAAAGCATAATTATGTTAACTTGATTCTCCAATCAAAGAGAATAATATTAGAAACAGTTGACAGGCTATTTTCAAACTATATATCTCTGTATTTTCCACTAATTTCAACTAGCCATTCTAGTATTACTCAAGAATTGCTGACACATGCTTCTGATACTGATTTGAGATATAGTAGTAGCCCTCTGCTGTGTCGGGCAGGACAAGGAAGATTATCACAGTATCAGAGCAAAAGGAACTAAATCATTACACGGACATTCCAACCAGACTCCAGGAAGAGGCAATGCCATAAATACTTATTGAGAGCTTATTATGTGTCAGGCATTAGATTGGGTGATTTTATTTAATTTCTTCTCACAATTCTGTGATTGTATCATTCATCTCACTTCAAAGATGAGGAAAGATGACAAGAGTTTAGCAACATTCACAAGGTTAGATCGCAGGCAGCATGATAGCACCCAAGTCTCTCAGTGGCAAAATCAAGGATCATATTGGTTTTCAACTACAGAATACACTTTTCTCGTTGCCAAACATTTTTATCCACTATATATGAATGTATGCTCAGGTTGAAGGTAAATTACTTCTTTACAACAATTTCTTCATTTCCAATATCCGTTATAACTGCCCCCCTCCCAAAAAATGCTTATTTTAACATTAACACAGGATGGATGAGGGATCTTATATTGGTTTAAATATTTTAAGATATATTTTTGATAATTTATTTTAGATTTATATTTAGATAGATTATATATTTCAGATAATGTTTGGAAGATACTTTTGCCTTTTTAATGAGATTTAGAAGATACTTGAGTCATCCTATCAGCAATATATAGGCAACCTCTCCTTTTAGGTGGCAATACATCTCATCCATTTTGCCTTCATTCTTATTAAATCAATTTCTTATCAGGTGACAATCTTTCAGTGAGTCTGCAAATACTATAGCCATATCTATAGTGTTCAAACACAATAAAATTTCTAAGAAAGTTCTAATTGCAAAGATTCTCCTCTTTATTCTTGTGTCCTACTCTTATATTGAAAAACAAAATGTTTAAAATAAAAGTTAGCTAGGACTCATCACCTTTCCAATAAAGAAGAAAGGTGCAAAGCTTGTAAATGGCAAGGGTGAGGATGAAAAATTCATTCCTTATGCTCGACCAAAATGTGTCTACAACACAAATCCAACAACTGACGAACTACAATGGCAGATTTTATAAAAAGCTAGAGTGTAAATTAATAAGTATGTACATCTCAACTATCTTAAGTTTGCCAATAGCTTAGCAGAAGCCCAAATTAATTTTTCAGTTAACTTCACTGTATTCATTTTGGCAATTCATTACATGCCAGTCAAGACAAAGAGAGCCCAAACAATTGTAACTTAGCACACTTTACCAGCACGCATTAGATTTTTTGGTTTCTGGTGTACAGGACATGTTAGAAGTTCTTTATCATTTAAAACGAAAGACTTTCTCTTGGAAGCACATCTCAACAAAGCAGAGATATTTTATTATAATTGTTATTACTAAGAACATTTCTCAGTTGTCCTGAGGAAACATCTGCCCCTACTAATGAGTAGGACAGAACTCATCTATTATATCCATGACCTTGTGAGACCTTGAGCTCAATAAAATGAAAATGTAGAAGACTTTCAAATCCTATTAGAAAAAAGGTCATGGATAAAGCTTGCTATAGTAAAAATGTGCTCTTAACATGCAAGGCAAAACCTCTGTAAAGCAAAAAAAAATACACATGCATTCTAATAAACTAAATGATTACAGCAGCATCTGTAAAACTAGTTTAAATAACTCTTGACTTTTATTAAATTATTTCAGGATATACTAAGATTTTTCTCCTTTGTGAGTAGACACAAAGCTTATAGTTTTTAATTCCAAAGAATTTCTGCTCTGTGCACACTGTCCATGTTCATTGGCAACCACACCCTGGTTTTCAGACATGCTCACTCTTGTCTGACCCCAGGTTTGGCCACACCTTTCTCAAACTGGACTCCCTACCCTCCATCTTCCAGCCTTTAAAACTTTTTTTTTTCATTCCTTTTTCAATTAAGATTTTTTTAAACTGCATCTTCAGTGCATGATATTACTGATCAGAAAATTCTCCACTTCAAGTCTTTTGAATTTTGCATTAAAAGTGTGGGTATATATTTGAGGCCCAGCACAACATTCTCTGCAGAATTCCTATAGGGAGAGGAGAAGCTCCTCAGATGCAACAGCTATACCTGAGGAAAATGAGCTGTGGATAATGAGAAAAAGATCCCCCTTCATGTGCAGTTCCGTCAAATATTTAATATTAATTAATATTATTTTAATTTAATGTTAAATTACATACTAATTAATATTTAATATTAAGTGCCATCCTCTCTAATCAATCCAAGTCAAAACTAATCATTTCTCCAATACTCACCCAGCACTTTGTAATTTACATACAACATATTTAATTCTATACCGTGCTGCTCACAGTACGTCTTGGATGGTGGGAAGCATATTCTATCTTGGAATCATAGTATTTAATAGTTGCTCTCAAATTATTCATTTGAATATAACTGAATTATTTTCCCAAATACTTTCTCATAATAATTAGTAGAAAACAAAAACTCATCTCATGGCTTTTGTCCAATGAACAAGAGAAAAACTGGAAGAATAAGGGACCAGTCTATTTTTTAAAGAGTTTCTCCTATCTGGCAAAATGCAAATCATCAGACTCCCAAACCATTCTCTATGCAATTATTGTTGGCCATGATATTCTGGAAATTTTTCAAAAGAGGAAATTAATACTCTGTTCACTATTGCTTGGCAGACACTCTCCTTGGAGCAGTTAATATGGTCTTCAGGAGGTGTTAAGAGATGTGTTTGTTGTTTGTGTGTGCGTTTGTTATGTGTGTGTGAGTGAAGGATATTCATTTTTCATGTAATTATTCCCTGAGGCCAGTTTTGCCACACTAGACATAAACCCATTATTGGGAATTGTTTAAAGTTTGGAACATACTTTGTAAATTATAAAGAACCCAGAGCACAGAAAAGGTGCTGTACAAAACTTTTTTCAACTTGCTTCATTAAGCCAGTAAACCATAATGGTCCTTCAGGAGATATCAAACTTTATTGGACATAGCCAATGAGAATGTAGACAAGAGGGGTTTATAAGTGTACCTAAAGTATTGGTATACTTTCATTCTGCAAATATCTATAAAATGTTTTCAAATTTATGGAACGTTTCAAGTACAGACATATATATTGAACCACAGAACTATTTCTACTTTTTTTCATCAAACGGAGTTTTTGAAGGTCTCTTCATCTAATCCCTAGACAATGAAATTACCACAATTAATCTTAACACTAATAAGCTATTTCAATATATATTTGTGAATGGCCTAGTGAATCATAATTAAAAATAAATTTGATGAATGATTACACTTTACAGAAGCCGGTCATTTAAGCCAAATGGTAGCATTGCCTGCTTCATTGTTTGACAAGATGTATTAGACTAAAAACATGAAACACTAACCCTGAAGGAGAAATCATTATTCATAAAATATTATTTATATAATTTCAATTTCACATAGCATTTTTAAGCAAAAAAAAAAAAAAAAAAGAGCATTCTCTTTCACCATGAAGTGGGATAGGGGTCTCATTATCTCAGTCTGTTTTAGATAGACCAACTTTCTGAACAGCTAAGAGTCATGAGGCATTTCAAAGAGGCAGATGACCTCAATGTCCAAAACTTAGAGGAGGCTATAATAACTAAAGAGATGAATGTACTGGGCTTCATTTTCTGGGATTATCAACTTTAATTATCAGAAATTATCCAACAGGACAGACAGCTACCTACTGCATAAGAATACACTTAAGGAAAAAAAAAAAAGCCAACACAATGAATTCACCCATTTGCTAACTAGGTATGCATGGACAATTATAAAATGAAAACAGGGATTATAGGTTTGGGTATAAGATATTTATTCTGCAAAAAAAATTGACTTGTATTCAGCTAATTAATAGAGGCAAATTGAATGTTGTGTTAAAAAGTTAGGTGAATTTTAATGGGAAAAAACTTTTATTTGTCCTGTTTGCTATTTGCTTGATAGAGAAAGAAAATAAACATATGTAGCTAACCTGTTCAAATATAATTAATGGAAAAGTCTAGTCTTTTTCTAAGGTGGCCTTTGTCTGAGTTGAGAAGCTGTTTGCTGACCTGTACTCCCACCTGAGGTAAGGCTTTCTTTTCTGGTCAGTAAGGAGTGACATCAAAGAGCATGAAAGATTCAGAGAAAAAAGAAGACATAAAATTAACTATTCATTCTTTGATCTGGTAGTTTCCTGATAATTATCAAATAAGAGGGTGCTGCTACTTTGTTCTGATAACAAAGAGAACCATTTATAAAGGTCATTAAAAGGATGGATAAGTTACATACTGAGAAAGAAAGTGAGAAAGTGAAATTTAAAAATGCCTTAAAGGTTAACATTTCAACAGATGAAAGGAAGTGAGAGTCCAAAGGCAACAGTGGTAAGTGAGTTGGTTTAAAACTCTGCAAATGAATCAGAAGATCATGCTGTTTCAGGCTTTCTCTAATCATTCTTTATAGGGCATTTATGAAAGATTTGTTTTACAGTATATAGAGGGTACACATTCGAACTGAATCTCAGTACCCAAACTACATGGTTTGTATATAGTCCACAACATAAATGAATGAAATATTGCCTTTGATGATAATAATAATAATAATAAAGTGTCTTCAAAGAGTTTAATTTTGGTCAAGAAAAAGTAACAATAAAAGATTCCTCACCAAATGTATATTATTAAAAAATGGTACTTTTAAAAATATATAGTAGTTTCTTTAATATCTAATGAAATTACCTACTCCAAAATAATTTAAGACAATGAAATCAACTGTTTTCAGTCCTATAAAATGAATATTTATTACATTACTTAGAGATATAGTTTCATACACAGATATCTTATAGAACTTCTTAATTGACCTCCTACCATTTCCAAGCCAGACGGTTCCATTAGTAAGTTCAATTCTCTTCATTAATTTGCACTTAAAATTGAATTAAAGTTTGTTGCCTACTTCCATCATGGTCAAAGGGAATTGAGTCTGAAACAGACTTAACTTGAACTCTGTTGGCACATATGATTAGTTGGCTAACAAATTAGGACTGAGATGTTTTCTTAAATCTAAAATGAGAAATGCTATACCAAATGATAACATGATGATATAATAATTTCTTTGATGCTGAAAATTTTTGATAATTTCAGAGCATATGCCATAAAATTATCTTATCCATGGATGTCTTTTTAAAACAGTTCATTTGGTAATTCTATTTGGATAGAGTCCCATCCTCCCAAACGCATGCAAAAACAAAATGGATCTCCTGTCAAGTTCCAAACAACACAGTTAGTAGTAAGATTTAATTGGGGGAAATAATGAGATTCAATCTTGTTTGTTACTTTTAGGAGTTTTTAGCTCTTTTTCTAACTGCTATAAATTCCGAATGAAATTATTACAGACATAATCATCATTCTACTAATAGAAGCATCTAGTTTTCTTCAGAATGAGAAATTTTAATTTAAAATAAAATTCTATCAAGCCAGTCATGTACAAGCCATTATTAAACTATCTAGGCAAACAACTCTTACTCATTTACAGTAAATGCAGAAGGTAAATAAACTCTAATAGAGACTTCTTAAAATTATTCCACTTTTTAATTATACAAGATCAATAGAGAAAATTATAAACAAATTATAACAAAAATATAACAAAGTTAAAAACTATAATCTCATTACCCAGAGATAATCACTGTTCACCTATGACCACTGAAGACTGTAAGGTAAATTATTTTGTTTCAAATAACATCATTTTGGAAATTGTAAGCAGTTTCTGAATTTGAGGCTAGATAATTTCATTTCTCCAAAGGGAATTTCCCTTACACACTTTTCCAAGGTATTTAGCAAAAACCTTCCCACTGTTACTGGGACAACGTGCTTCAGATGGAGGGGCTGATTGTTCTTTATAAATTGGTTCTATTAGCAGGATTTTATCTTTGCAGAGTTAGAAAATATTGTGCTCCTTAAATCTGAATTTAGATGACTCTATGATTACAATTTATTTATATTCTTTAATGTACTGTGTGATCTCAAACAAGCATTTGGTTGCCCTTCATTTCATACTCTAGGGGCTCATGACCTGGATAGAACTGTTGTCCCATATGTGTGCTATTCAAGGCTGAATGTTCCAGACTTTGGGAAATGTAGCATGGTTATTGTGATTACTGTGGAAGTTATGGGGATCCATGCATCCTCCTTATAGGAAGAAACTTTCTCTGCAAGAGACAAATGTTTTCATCATGAGTTATTCTGGATCAGGATATCGAGGGGGCCTGGACCTCAGGCAGAAGACTTGTACCTCTGTCTATAGCTGCCATGCATTTGGGCCAAGACCCTGGATATGGACATGGCTGGAAATCCTTATTTCTGGATGTTGAGCTAGTAGATGGAGAAGGCTGGGACATAAGGTTTACATTTAGGCTATAAGTACTATGAGCCACCACAGACAGAAGCTAGTCTTCTGTGCTCTGCTTCTATTACTTCTGTGCCTTTAGCAAAACTGGAGCTGCAGAGTTGACCCCAATAACCAGGGGATCATACACAGTCCCTAGAGAGTAGAGATCTCACAAGGTCCAGCAGCAGCAGCAGAGTCAAAACATGAAGACAAGAACAAGGACCTATTCCAAAGAACAGTGGACCTGCCCCAGGAAAAACTCTCAGACACAAGCCTTTGAGGATCCTGATTTCTGGGAAGTTGGCTGGTATATAAAAATAACATATAAACACATTTTAAAGTCCAGTTTTATGAGGCATACGGCATATAAGAATGCATATGCAAATGTATTATTATAGTTACTTCCAGTTTCAAAACCTGCTTTTTATTTTAATGTAATACTGTAACATGAGTATTCATATGTGTAATTGAATTTTCTTGAAAATATCATTTGTATTGCCTGCATTATATTCCTTTGTATGGATACTATAATTATTCCCCTTTATTGAGAATTTAAGTTATTTTCCTATTAAATAATTTCACTCTATATATCCTTGTATATAAATATTTTTCTGCATCTGTGATAATTTTCTTCCCTGAATCAGAATTACATACTTTACTTAAGGGCTGTATTCCAAGTCTACATCGAAGACAGGAAATACTGATATCCAAGGAGAGAGAATAAAATTTGGCCTAATCATACAAGGTCTCAAGATGAACTCGAGAGTTGAGGCAACTCCTTTGTTCTCTCACAGTACTAAGTGGTATCTTATTTCTGTTCCTAACTTCCTTTCTGCTGCATTCTCCTGGATTTCTCTGAAGAGCCACTTTATCACTTTATTAGCTTATTTATAATTCCTTCTCCCCCCAAACTCAGGTTTCATATGATCCCAGCCTCCTCAGACCACCTCAAACTCCATCTTAATACCACAAGACCCTGCTTCCCCCACCTAACTATCTCAGTTTCTGCATTAATTGGTAAAAATCTCACAATGAAATAGCCAGATGATACATTGAGCACCGTGCTGGTTTTATTTGGGTTCACCACCAGTCCAAGCATTTGTGGGCAGAGGGGGACATGCTTTTGTCTATTATAAGGCTGTTCCTTACAGTTATCCTGGGACAATCTGGTTCTGCTAAATGGATAAATTGGGTATCATTGATAGATTGATTGATATTTCTGATATAAACATTTTTAAGGACCTTGATACATACTACCATATTTCTTAAAAGAAGGAAGGTAAGAAGGTATGCTTCCAAACAGCTTAATAGAGAGACCACCTCATTTTATTCTTACCAAGATTGACTATCTTCTTTTACTAATTTAATAGCCAAAATGTTATCTTTTAGTTACTAATGAAGTTGAAGATTTTAAAAATTTATTTACGGACATCTCTTGTATATAATTACTATTCCCTTTGTCACTTTTCTACTGAAGTTTTAGAATACTTCTTACTGCTTTTTAAGACTTTAAAAATATGTTAAGAATATTAAACCTTCCATACCTGATGTTAATATTTTCTATAGATTACTATTTATTTTTTTATTTTATTTTTTGTTGGACATATAAAATATTCATCCTTTAGTGTGTTAATCTCAAAATTTTCCCCATAATTCTTTTCATCATTTCTTTTTTTGCTTACAAATCCCTTCCTTACTTTGGGACAGTTAAACATTCAAATGCATTTTTTTCTAGTTAGTTAGATTTCATGTTTGGCATTTAACTCAATTTTATGCAAATTTATGTTGTTGTATAACATGAGGCAGGCACCAACTTAAGTTTAGTTTTTTTCCAAATAGTAATTTCCAACATCATTTTTTTGGTGACACTTTATTATATATTAAGATCTATTAAGGTCTGCACATTCTGGTTTATTAGTATGGCATCTTGCATGCCAGGAACATTCCATTTTAATTTTTATAATATACAGTCTCCTTTAATATTTAATGCCATCTGCTTATTTTTCCAGATGAAAATTATATTCATTTTTCAATCACAAAAAAATCATTGGAATTTTGTCAAATCTATAAATGAAATTGGATAGAATGTTTACAATATTCTGTATTCTGATATAGAAACATGGTACTTCTCAAGTTGTTTGAATTTTTTTTTTTATAATTGCAAAACATTGCTGGAAAATAGGTATTACATACTGCATATTAGAGATATTCTTAGTTTTTTATGTATTAAGAATACATTCATATATTGTAACAGTTACTGGTTAATACTAGTATACAAGGAAATATGATTGTATCATTGTAATTTTATCTTTTGTTTTGCTATTTTCTTAAACTCCCTCATGCCAAATCTAAGTATTTTTGTGTTGATTCTGCTTGTTTTTCTGGGTAAAGAAACACATTAGACTCTAGGCTAGGACTTCCGGGAAGATGGTGGACTAGTAAGACACAGGAATCTCTTCTCCAGAAAAATAGCTAGAGGACATTCTGAAACAGCCCTGAAAAAGATCTTCTAGGGTTTAGGACAGCAGGTGAAGGCTGCACACCACCCAGGGGAGAGAGGGACAAAAGAGGGAAATCGCAATGACAGAACTGTGAGTTGGAATCAGCAGCAGCTGCTGCTGCCGGCATCCTCCCCCACGCTCTTTAGAATTCTTGGGTCTCTGGGCCTGGGACTACAGACAAAGGAGGCTCCAGGGATCTACCACCCCAGGAAAGGGGAGAGAGAGGGACACAGCCTAAGGCTGACTCAGGTTCTGACTTTGGGCTGCAGACCCTTCCACACGGTGGTTTGCCCTGGGAGCCTACGAAGGACTGGAGAAATCCGACCCGACCCTCGCAGTCTCCCTCTCTTCCAGCCTGGACTAATTGTTGAGGACTCCACAGGAGAGGGGAGAGAGAGCCTGGGGCTGACTT
>JAQZBX010087064.1:0-12916 GCA_029593785.1 Cabassous unicinctus
ATGATTCTTGAATATAAAACAATTTTTCCCAAAATTTATTCTTCATTCAGGCTTCTGTAATTTGGCTCTGGGATAGAGACAGGGTTCTTTCTCAATCTTTATGTATTGAATTAGAAATGTGTATATAAAACAAGTTATCACCCATTGTATTTAGTGGGCCATGATCATTGCATGCAAATTATTATTTATATATTTATCTCAAAGAAGTATCAAGAACAGAAAGCATGATTTTTTCTTCATGATTCATTTTTAATTTTTTGTGCACTAACTAAATTTATAGCCATGTGAATTTTGGAAAAGACCTGATACTTTTCATTTGGCCTGTGTTTTTTTAACGGCAATTTCCCATGTTTTATTGTTATGAGAAGGGAAGGTTTATTTTTATTTTTATTTTACTCCTATGAAGATATAAAAAGTAATGCAGTAGAGGAAGAGGTGAAGTTAGAAAGTTTGTAGCCATCATGGTATAGATTAGTTTGGGCAAGAATCCTCAATAAATGTTAAAGCTAGGGAGGAAAGTTTGTTGAAAAGCAGGATATTTCCACAGTCTCAACAGTGAATCCTCATAAATTGCTCATTAGCAATCAGAGGACAAAGAAATGCAGCAGCCCAGCAAGGAGGTTAAAGGGAACTGATACAACCCACATCTGCCTTGAATTCAAGTATCACCACTTAACTAGGCTGTCAGGAGGGCAATTTACTAAACTTTGTTGTTCCTACTTTTCCCCATTGTAAAAAGGATACACAGGTAGTAGCCTATGGCTGATATGAGGATTAAATGAATCAAAATGCAAATGAATGACATCTTAGTCTTTGTATCTGTACAATGTGGTTAATTACAATACCCACTTTAGAGGGGTTTTGTGAGGATAAATAGTTAATTTATGTGAAATAGTACTGTGTATGGCACATAATAATGTTATTTCAATGTTATCAGTATTACCTGGCACACAGTGAGGACCACACAGATGTTAAAGTGGTATAAAAAGAGAAAACGTGTATGTGTATATATAGACATGAAATCTCAAAATATTAATAAATCACTATGGACCCACTTGTATCTTCAAAAATTTACATATTTTGCCTTGAAAGAAAAGCACAGAGAGTGCTGAGAGAAAATAAAGTTTGGATCTGATTCATTTTGGGTATGTGCCAAGGGAGGCCCTCTCTGAGGAAGAAGTAACATGAAACATGAGACCTCAAAGGAAAGAGCAGTAGATGTCTTTTGTATTTATTCTTACTCAGCATCCATTCACATTTATCTATAACCATAGTCCAAGTCTCTACAGAGAAAATACTCTTTCCACATTCTCAACCTATGTGCTTTGGAGACATTTCTACCACCCCTGGCTACTAGGGTGTGTCTAAGACCTAGGCTGAGTCAATCCGTGTATTCCATCTCCCTGGCCACAGTGATGAATTCAACTGGGTTAGAGATGAACACATGAACTATGTCAGTCCCTCACAGCAATGAGGCTCAATCTAGGGACTTTGGATTGCACCAGCAAGGAAGCAAACTATCTTATCCATTGGACTGGGTGTTGTGAGGATATAACCTTGAACTAAAGGAGAGGGATGATATATGATTAAGAAACAGCTAAGTCAAGAGATGGACCTTTTGATATCATCATTTAAGCCCTGAATTAAACTGTGCCTGACCATATTCATCCATGAACTGTGCAGCTCTATGAGTCACAGGACATTCCTTTTAGGCTCAAGTTGGTATGATGGACATGAGTGCTGGTCACTATTTTTTTTTCTGCTTCTGCTCCTCCTGGACACATGGTAGGACTGCACTTCCTCACCCCTTGAAGTTAGATGTAGGACTTGATTTGGCCAATGCAAAGTGAGAAGATGTAGTATGCCATTTCTGGGAAGATGCCTTTAGGAGTTAGTGCACAATTAACCACATTCCCTACCCTGCCATGGAAGCCAAACATTCCAGATGCTGGCCAGTCTATCAACCTAAGATCCTGACCAGGTATGACAGAGCATCCCATCAACCCAAGTCAGAGAAAAGAAAGCACTGACATGTTGGAGATGTTTTTTCCTATATAATGAGTACGAGAGAGAGAGAGAAAAGTAAAAGACAACGTGTTCCAGAAAGTGAACAACTCTTGTGAAGAGAAACAACTGTGCTGGATGGAGGCAGAGATTGAAATGGGGAACGCCAATTTGGAGGCTATTGCAGTGGTCCAGGTGCTGATTTAGACTATGAGGATGATAGGGAAAATGGAGACGAATGGATGGATTCAAAATATAGTTTGAAAATAGGAACTGATAGGAAATAATTTTTCTCTGCCATGATCCACTGCTCTCTCTTGTTGACTTTATGTTTAAAAAGGCCCAGTGGAAGAATAAAAAAGAATGAGCTAAAAATCAGGAGACCTCAATTCTGGGGTTAAGTCAGATAATAAGTAGGGTGTGACCTTGGGTAAGTCATTTGCCTTCTCAGACCTTGGCTTCTTCATTTCTATAAAGTAGAGGGGAAATTAGACAGGATTTCTCTACTTTTCCATTTAAGCTCTGATGTTATATGAAGCCTGATCATCAGGAAGCTAACCATATCAAAACAGTTGAATGGGATGTGTTCCTGAGGCAATTAAGGAAATACAGAATTAAAACCCGGAAGATATTGCCATGGTCTAGTCATTTTGTGAATTATGAGGGTAAAATAACTCCCAGTGACATTTGAAGGGCTATCACTTTTTAATTGCAATTTTATAGTGATAGTTTCTTTGACACGATTACCTAAAAAATGATCAAGATGGTGTATGTGGTACATTGTTAACATGACTCGCTCTAAGTTAGATGAAGACTGACCTTTCTGCATCAATTCCATTGCTCCAAAATATAACAAATAAGTTGTGCAATGCAGAGAAGTTGCCCAAGCAATACTTGACATGGCAGACTTCACAAGCGCTCTATTCGAACACTGTTCACTACAGTAGTATTTCCCAAAAGGTATATGTGAGATGCTTTTACCCAATATGTGCACAAACATATATTTTTGGCAGTTGTCATTTCCCTGACTTTGTGTTCTAATTAGAGAGATATTCATCAGCTTAATGTTCCTGGCCCCTCTCTGCAACCTTACTCATTCCTGCCCAATTGGTGAGTTTGGAGGAAAAACAAGTATGGTAGCTTGCTTTCCCTCCCTGTTCCTTCTGGGAGGACAAGGTCTGGGCTACTGTCAGCTGTGAGGTAAATGGGCTGCACTGCAAGCAAGGCCTGCAGGTGTCCCATTAGACCTGTGCCTGGGTGACATGGCTTTGAGATCCACTATTAAGGAGCCCATGGTCGCCCATCACCTAAGCCACATCCTCCAATGTGGCTTTTATTGGTAATGAAGCTTATGTTTTGAGCTACATATTTCTGATTTTTGTCTATCTCTCTGATGGTGCTAAACTTGAGTGAGGGTAAATGATGTTTATTGAGTACCCTCAAATCCTAACACTTAGATATTCATTTTAATGTGTATTGGGACGAATTTATTAAATCCTATTATTTCACAGATGATATTGTTTAGTATGAAGCTAACTCTTTTAGTTGGGTCAATTTAATGTTGATTAAACAAAAATATTAAGAAAACAATAATTTAGGTAACACACAGATATTGCAAAAATGTATGAATTCTGTGAATTACAGAAGTTTGAGAAATACTGCACCAAACATGTCTTGTTTCCATCTGAGGAGTTTCATCATACCAAAAAGATTGTCAATTCAGGAGAAAGGTTTGTAGTTGATGAAACTTTATGTACTATAAGAAAAATATGGAATAGCAATATAGCAAGGTAAATTGGCAATATCAGTGTGAACTAATAACATTAAAGTAATTCTTCAGCTGAGTGACTGACATGAAGCATCACTAGCACTCTAGTTCACTGCACATTCTCATGTGCACATTCAGAGCCCAGCTCTTGGTCTCTAAAATTATTTCCTATTAAAGGGAAACAGAATCCCTTAGAGGATAGTTAGTTCTATAATTTAGAGCTGGAAAGAATTTCAGAACACATCTCTAACATCCTATTGTTGACAGAAAGCAAAAATGTTTTCAAGGATGTCAGGAACATAAGCAAGAAAATATTAAACTCCCATCCTGGGGAGTCCTACTACATTCTCAAATAGAGGGGCAAGAATCTCTAGAGTACATAGGCAGTGCCTAATAAAACAAAACAGACCAGTATGTCAAGCACTCAATATTAATGCATGTAACTATGAAACTTATGCTTTGAAAACTGAAACTTAGTGGTTACTGTAGGTTCTGAGGGGAGGTGGAGGGAAGAATGGGTAGCACATAGGGCATTTTGGGGGCATTGGAATTGTTCTGCATGATCTTACAATGATGGATACAGGCCACTATACATTTTGACAAAACCTATAAAAGTGTACAGTGCAAAATGTAAACCATAATGTAAACCATACCATCATTAGTAGCAATGCTTCAATATTTGTTCATCAATTGTAACAAATGTACCATACTCATATAGGATATTATTGGTAGGGGAGGATGTATGGGGGAGAGGGGGTTATATGGGAATCTCCTATATTTTCTATGTCACTTTTCTGTAACCTAAAGTTTCCTGAAAAATAAAGTGAAAAAAATAATAAGACACTGGGGGAACACACAGAAGAAATTGTCAGTATACATGAAAGATAACATATCATGCAGTAATGAAAGGCACAATGCAAAAAAATTTTTTTGATTTTATTTTATCAATTTTTTTGGCTTTGTTTTGGGGGAGATTTTGGGTTGCAGAAGGGTTGCAACTGTGGCAGGGGAGGATCACTGTTGCAGGGTATTGGTGGTGGAAAAATGTGAGAGGGGTGCACCTGAAGCATGCCTTTATGGAATATGAAAGTGTTCATGTGGTCATGGGGTGTTGTCTTGGTCGGTGGAGACCCACATGATAAGTGACAGAATATTAAGCTCCCATCTTGGGGAGTCCTACTACATTCTCTAATAGAGTGGCAAGAATCTCTAGAGTACATGGGAAGTGGCTAGCAAAGGAGGGCAGACCAATAACCCAGACCCTCGATATTGATGCTCGTACTTAAGAACCTTATTCTTGTGAAATTGAAACTTAGCCTAGTAATATATGTTGGCTAACAGTTACATCCTGAAAGTCTCCTTGTTGCTCAAATGTGGCCTTTCTCTAAGCCAAACTCAGCCTATAAACTCACTACCTTCTCCCCAGCATTGGACATGACTCCTGGGGATGAGCCTCCCTGGCACTGAGGGATTATTACCAAGTGCCAACTAGCAATGCATTTGGAAAAAGACCTAAACCAAAAGGGGGAAATATTAAATACAAATGAGTTTATATGACTAAGAGATTTCAAAATGAATCAGGAGGTCATTCCAGAGGTTATGCTTATGCATGTCTCAGGAGTATCTCACTGTCTGCCACAGTAAACAGTGCCTCAAGCAATGAATGTTCTTCAAAGCTTTAGAGACATCTGGACACTATAGGCAGGGCAGATCACCCCAGGAAATCAACACCCCATTGGTGGACCTTACCTTGGAATATGTGATAATTTATCTCCCAAATGTACCAGAGTTAGACTCACTTATAATTTTCCTACACATGGTTCTTCTTCCCCTTTTATTTGAACTTATAATTAGCACTATATCCATTAAATATATGTTCCAGAGTCTTGAATCTTCTGGCTGTTCATATGCCAGTTGAAACTTGAATCTCAGCAGAGTTGCAGCACCTACTCTCCAGTTCACTGGACTCACCCAGGACAACTAACAAGGAGATGATGATGGGGAAAAGTGAGGAAGGGAGAGGGGATGAGGTATATGGGAATCCCCTATATTTTTGATGTAACATTCATGTAATCTAAAGCTTCTTTAAAAATAAAGAAAAAAAAGAATCATTTACAGCCCATTACTGATGACATCATTCAAGTTTTTAAAATTTTACTCAAACCAGAATGAGGAAATTTTGAGTTCATCACTATTAAAAATAATTTTGTAAACAATGGGAAAATAAGAATGTCAGAAACAGTGTGTAAAGGATAAAGGAGACAACATAAAGGGATCCCTACCAACTATGTGGTAACAGTTTTTAAAAATGAATTTTTTATTCTGCAAATAAAGCACAGGTACCCAAAAAACCATCCAAATCAAATGTTTGCCAAGGTAAGAAAAAGAAAATGCTGTCATCCACTCCTAAGTCCCTTCCATGAGCCTCACTCCAATCACACCCCCTTCTCTCCCAGCATATCTCACTTTTATAGACACCTCTTCATTACATTTTTATAATAAATGTACATCCCTAAATCCTATATTTTAGTCTTGCTCATTTAAAAAATAGGATATGTGTCTGGAGCTGCAGTAATAATTTGAGCATCAAAATCACTATCACCGTCACCATCATCACCATCATCATCATCACTCATCATTTTTGGGAACATGATGAGCCTGTGAAAGGCTAAGAATTCAAAATAACTCAAAATAAAAAAGTTAATATGAAGTCTTCAAAAAAGGAATTGTGGGGAGGATTGTGGGAACATGGCATTGAATTAGGCAGATAAGGCTCAGCTCTCTGACATAAACAATGGAGAAAGAGTGAAAAGCTGCCCAGGGGACCTGCTTTGAGGGTAAGCAGACCAGGACAATGCTTCACAACTTCCAGGAAGGTGAGGGACAGAGAGATGAAGAAGCTGAAACAACAAACTATGAGTTAACCTCCTGGCAGCCAGGAAGGGCTCACCTCCCCCACCCCTGAGATATTCAGTGGAGGTGAAACCTCTGCCTCATTTCAGCTGACTGAGAGCAGACATATTCCTCCCTGCCAGCTGTTACAAGGCAGAAAGGAGGGAGAAACAGAGGGCTTTCTTCAGTGAATTTGGCCAGCAGAGTCCGCTTTGAATCTTGGCTCTGGCCAGATGAAAAGAAAGGAAAACCAAGAAAGATACACCTCTGTGGAAAGTTACAACAACAAGCATCATCTGCTGGCGGGTCTGGAAATTACACAGACAGAAACTGCTTTTAGAGCTCTCTTTATCGCACACCTGGGAGAAAGTCTGCACCCCATTAGTGAGTCCCTGGCACAATTTTGGTAACTTAAGCTGGGCAATTTTAAAGACTTAGGATAAGTTGAACCAAATATCAAAGAGCTGTGAAAAAATAATAACAATACACAAAAGAGAGAAATTGGCCATTAGAGTAAATTCACCAACATATCAGATGCCTAGACATCAGCAAAAACTTGCAAGCAATACTAGGAAACAGGAAGAGATGGCCCAGCCAAAAGAACAAACCAAATATCCTGAAGAGATTCAAGATTTACGTCAATTAATCAATGGTAATCACACAACTCTCCTAAATTTAAAGAATTGAAAGAAAAAATGACTAAAGAGATAAAGGATATTAAGAAGACACTAGGTGAGCATAAAAAACAATTTGAAAGTCTGCAAAGAAAAGTAAAAGACCTTATGGGAATGAAAGACACAATGGATAAGATTAAAAATGCATTAGAGAGAAGCGGATGTGGCTCAACAAGTTGGGTGCCAGCCTACCACATGGGAGGTCCTGGGTTTGGGTCCCAGTGCCTCCTAAAAAAGAATACAAGCAGATGCTGCCTCCTGCTGCAATGAGCTAGATGCTGCCTCCAACCACCATGAGCAGATGCCACAAGCCAGCAGACACTGCAGCCCGCAGGGAGCAGATGTGGCTCAGGCTGTTGGGCACTTGCCTCTCATGTGGGAGGTCCTGGGTTCAGGTCTGGTGCCTCCTGGAGAAGGTGCAAAACAATGAGCAGACAGTCAAGAGAACCATCTGGGGGAGGAGGGGAATGAATAAAGAAAAATTAAGTAAATAAATAAATCTTTAAAAAAAAAATACATTAGAGGCACATAAGAGCAGATTTGAACTGCATGAAGACAGAATTAGTGATTTCAAAGACAGAACATCTGAACTGGAAAAGACAGGAGAACAGAAAGAGAAGAAAATGGAAAAAATAGAACAGGGTCTCAGGGAATTGAATGACAACACAAAATGCAAGAACATATGCATTACTGACATCCCAGAAGGAGAAGAAAATGGAAAATGGGCAGAAAGAATATCTGAGGAAATAATGACTGAAAACTTCCTTATCCTTATGAAAGACATAAATATCAATATCCAAGAAGGACAACGCACCCCAAACAGAATAACACAAGGTGACCTACTATTCAGAATGACAAATATCAAGATAAAGAGAAGATTTTGAAAAGAGCAAGAGAAAATCAAAGCATCACATGCAAGGGAAACATGGTAAGATTAAGTGGCAATCTCTCATCAGAAACCATGGAGGAGAGAAGAAAGTGGTATGATGTATTCAGCTATTGAAAGAGAAAAACTGCTAGCCAAGAATTCTGTATTCAGCAAAGCTGTCCCTCAGAAATGAATGGGAGGGATGCAGATGTGGCTTAAGCAGCTGGGCACCCACCTACCACATGAGCAAGACAGCAAGCTGATGTGACAGGCTGGCGTAGTGAGCTGATGCAACAAGATGACATTGTAAAATGACACAACAAGCAGGGAGCAGAGGTGGTTCAAGTGATTGGGTGCCTCCCTCCCACATGGGAGATCCCAGGTTCAGGTCCCAGTGCCTCCTGAAAAACAAAAAAAAGAAGAAGAAGATGAACAAACAACAAGGGGGGGTGGAGAAATAAATTAATTAAATTAATCTTTAAAAAAAAATGAAGGGGAATACAAAGTCTTCACAGACAAATAAAAACTGATTGAATACATTACCAAAAGACCAGAATTACAAGAAATACTAAAGGGAGTGCTGCAGCCTGATAGGTAAAAACAAGGGCGGAGACTTAGAGAAGAGTGTAGAAATGAAGAATATTAGAAATGGTAAAAGATAAACTATACTATGATGTGACAACAGAAAGCCAAAGGTCAAAATGGATGAAATAAGTAATGCCTTTACAGTTATAACATTGAATGTTAATGCTTGAACTCCCCAATCAAAAGACACAGACTGATAGAATGGATTTTAAAAATATGAGCCATCTATATGTTGCCTACAAGAGACCCACCTCAGACTTAAGGACCCAACCAAGTTAAAAGTGAAAGGTTGGAAAAAGTTATTCCATGCAAATAGTAACCAAGAAAAAACTGAAGTAGCAAAACTAATATCAGACAAAATAGATTTTAAATGCAAAACTATTATAAGGGATGAAGAAGGTCATTATATATTAATAAAAGGGATAATTCAACAAGAACAAATGAGTATTCTAAATATTTATACACCTAACCTCAGTGCTCCAAGATACATGAGGCACACACTGCCAAAGCTGAAGGGAGAAATAGATGTCTTTACAATAATAGTTGGACACTTCAATAAACTACTCTCAGTATTGGATAGAACATCTGGATAGAGGATATATAAAAAAAACAGAGAACTTGAATAATATGATCAATGAATTAGACCTAACAACATCTATAGAGCATTGCACCCCCAAACAGCAGGATATACATTCTTTTCATGTACTCATGGATCCTTCTCCAAGACCATATGTGGGTCACAAGACAAGTCTCAATAAATTTTAAAAGATTGAAATTATACAAAATACTTTTTCTGATCATAACACAGTGAAGCTAGAAATCAATAATGGACAGAAAAAAGGGAAAATTCATAAATATATGGAGATTAAACAACACACTCTTAAACAATCAGTGGGTCAAAGAAGAAATTGCAAGAGAATTCAGCAAATATCTTGAGACGAATGAAAATGAGACTACAACATATCAAAACCTATGGGACACCACAAAGGCAGTGCTGAGAGGGAAATTTATAGCCCTCATTGTTTACATTTAAAAAAAAGAAAAAGCTAGAGTGATGCTTTAATTGCACACCTGGAAGAACTAGTAAAAGAACAGCAAACTAATCCCAAACCAAGCCAAAGGAAAGAAATAGTAAAGATCAGAGCAGAAATAAATGAAATCGAGAACAAAAAAAAACAGTAGAGAGAATCAACAAAACCAAAAGTTGGTTCATTGAGAAGATCAACAAAATTAACAAACCCTTAGCTGACTGGCAAAGAAAGAAAGAGAGAAGACACAAATAAATAAAATCAGAAATGAGAGGGGGTACATAACCACTGACCCTATAGAAATAAGACATCATAAGACGATACTATGAACAACCGAATGCCAAAAAAAACTAGAAAATGTAGACGAGATGGACAAATTCCTGGAAACACATGAACCACATACACTGACTTTAGAGGAAATAGAAGACCTCAACAAACCAGTCACAAGTGAAAAGATTGAAACAGTCATCAGAAACACCCCAAAGATGAAAAGCCTGGGATGAGATGGCTTCACAGGTGAATTCTACCAATCATTCAAAGAAGAACTAATACTGATCTTGCTCAAGCTCTTCCAAAAAATTGAACAGGAAAGAATGCTACCAAACTCATTCTATGAAGCCAAACATCACCCTAAAACTAAAACCAGATAAAGATACTATGAAAAAAGAAAATTACAGACCAAAATCTCTGGTGAATATAAATGCAAAAATCCTCAACAAAATACTTGCAAACAGAATCCAAAAGCAAATTAAAAGAATTACATACCCTGATCAAGTGGGTTTTATCCCAGGTATGCAAGAGTGGTTCAACACAAGAAAATCAATTAGTGTAATAAACCACATTGATAAATTGAAGAAGAAAAACCACACGATCCCCTTGATTGATGCAGAAAAGGCATTTGACAAAATACAGCATCCTTTTTTGATAAAAACACCCCAAAAGTTAGGAATAGAAGGAAGCTTTCTCAATATGGTAAAGTGCATATATGAAAAACCTACAGCTAGCATTGTATTCAATAGTGAAAGACTGAAAGCTTTCCCGCTGAGATCAGGAACAAGACAAGGATGTCTACTGTCATCATTATTCAATATTGTGCTAAAAGTTCTAGCTAGAGCGATTAGGTTAGACAAAGAAATAAAAGGCACCCAAATAGGAAAGGAAGAAGTGAAACTTTCACTTCTCACTGATAACATGATCCTATATCTAGAAAATCCTGAAAAATCCACAACAAAGCTATTAGAACTAATAGACGAGTTTAGCAAAGTGGCGGGATACAAGATTAATACGCAAAAATCAATAGTGTTTCTATACACTACTGATGTGCAACCTAAGGAGGAATTCAGAAAAAAAATTCCATTTATAATAGCAACTAAAACAATCAAATATTTATGAATAAACTTAACCAAGGACATCTAGGACCTGTATTTAGAAAACTACAAAAACATTGTTAAAAGAAACTGAAGAAGACTTCAATAAATGGATGGACTTTCCGTGATCATGGATTGGAAGACTAAATATCATTAAGATGTCGATTCTACCCAAACTGATTTACAGATTCAACACAATCCCAATAAAAATCCCAATAGCCTTTTTTGCAGAAATCAAAAAGCCAATAATCAAATTTATTTGGAAGGGTAAGGGGCCCTGAATAGCAAAAACTGTCTTAAAAAAGAAGAACAAATTTGGAGGACTCTCACTTCCTGACTTTAAAGCATATTACTTAGCTACAGTGGTAAAAACAGAATGGTACTAGCATAAGGACAGATAGATTGACCAATGGAACTGAATCGAGAACTCAGAAATTGACCCTCACATCTACAGTCAAGTGATCTTTGACAAGGCTGTTAAGTCCACCCAGCTGGGCCAGAACAGTTTATTCAACGAATGGTGCTGGGAGAACTGGGTAGCTATATCCAAAAGAAAGAAAGAAGACCCCTATCTCACACCTTATACAAAAATTAACTCAAAATGGATCAAGGACTTAAATATAAAAACAACAACCATAAAATTCTTAGAAGAAAATGTAGGGAAACATCTTCAAGCTCTCGTGGTAGGCGGTAGTTTCTTAAACCTTACACACAAAGCACGAGCAACAAAAGAAAAACATAGATAAATGGGACCGCCTCAAAATTCTACACTTTTTCACCTCAAAGGACTTTGTCAAAATGGTGAAAAGGCAGCCGACTCAATGGAAGAAAATATTAGGCAATCACATATCTGATAAGGATTTAATATCCATGATATATAAGAATATTATATAACTCAACACTAAAAAGACAAAGTATCTTATTAAAAAATGGGCAAAAGACTTGAAAAGACACCTGTCCAAAAAAGAAATACAAATGGCGAAGAAACACATGAAAAAATGTTCAACATCATTAGAGATTAGGGAAATGCAAATCAAAACTACGATGAGATATCATTTCACACCTATTAAACTGGCCGCTATTAAAAAATCAGGAAACTATGAATGTTGGAGAAGATGTGTAGAGATAGGAACGCTTATTCACTGTTGGCAGGAATATAGAATGGTACAACCAATGTGGAGGACTGCTTGGCAGTTCCTAAGGAAGTTGAATATAGACTTGCCATGGGACCTGGCAATACCATTGCTAGGTATATACCCAGAAGAACTGAGAGCAGTGACACGAATAGATATTTGCACACCGATGTCTATAGCAATATTATTCACAATAGCCGAAAGTTGGAAACAACCCAGGTGTCCATCAACTGATGAATTAATAAACAAATTGTGGAGTATACACATGATGGAATATTATGCAGTGGGAAGAAGAAATGAAGTTGTGAAATATATGACAACATGGATGAACCTGGAGGACATTATGTTGAGTGAAGCAAGCCAGACACAAAAGGAAAAATACTGTATGATTGCCTTATTATGAACTAAATATATTATGTGCAATATAAATATATTATGTGAAATATGAATATGGGTTGATTGCATATATAAATATCAGGGTGGATATCACATTGCAAAATTAAATCCTGGGCAAAAGCTGAGGCCTGGAATAGTCTCGCTGATACAACAAATATCATTTAACTATGACAAAGCTTACTATAAAAAGGTGGTTTAGGT
>JAQZBX010087065.1:0-12915 GCA_029593785.1 Cabassous unicinctus
GAAACTGCAATCCAGGCTGGATGGCCCTCCACAGCCCTCCTCCACAGCCCTTTAAATGCAGTCTGGGACTGAAGGCCAGGTTCAACAGAACGTGCATTTTATCCAAACCCGTCTGGTCTTCTCTCTTGCCAGCAACACATTTAAAAAAAAAATCTAATCTCTGTTTTCTTTACATGAATCTAGACCAAATGTGACTTCTCCCCTGCATGTGAAAATAAATTATTTCAAATGTAATCTTCTCCTCCGGTTTGTTCCTGCTCTTCCAGAGACCTTTGAGGGTGTAACTCCAGATGCAAGCCGCCTGCTACTGGAGCTCCAGCAGGGACTCACAGGCTCCCATGGCCCCTTGAACCTGAATCCTCTCCCTCTGGGGCACCGGTGGAGGAGGGAGTAGAGGGACAACCAGTCTAGTCCCTTAGCACCCAGGATTCCTGTGTCACACTCCCAGATGGTACCTTAACTGCCCCTGTAAACACTGGCCAGGAGCTGGCGGGAGTGAGGGCGTGGAACTTAAAAACCAGACAATCAGGAGGGTCAAAAGGAAGGGTGGAGAACCCATCGCGCTCCTCTCACCCTGACATATCCAGTTGTGGCAAGGGGCGCTAGCGAGGGTAATAGCACTTGGCACACCTTTTGGGCCAGGGTTACTCCAAGTGTGGTCCCCGGACCATTGGCATCAGCATTCTCTAGTCAGAAATGCCAGTTCTTGGGTCCCATCCCAAACCTCCCGAATCAGAATGTCTAAGGGTGGGGCCCAGAAACCCAGGCACTGACAAGCTTTCCGGATGCTTCCTCTGCTCGCTCAAATGCGAGAAGCCCGGCTTGAGGGGACAGATGAACTACTGAATGGGAACCACATCCAAGCTGAGGTTGGCAAAATACATACTATCCCACAACAGCCCCCTCCCTCTTCATAAACAGCCCTCACGCAGCCACCCTCAGCTTTAACGGAAATGAATTCCCTGAGAAGAGTCCTCTGACTAGAAAGGATTAATGGTCACGGCAGTTCTAAACATGGCCACCGTCCTGTTAAAAAGAGCCGTTCCTTACGGTAACACAAAGATAAACACTGGTCTCCCAGTTGGGCTTCAAACTCTTGGAGACAAATACAACCAAAAAATCATCTGGTCCGGACAACAAACAGCCCCACATCTCACTGGATCCAGGCCAGCGAGCAATGGCTCCTCCTAGAATGGCCCTGGCGTTCTATGCCACAGACTTTTGTTTAAACTCACAGACCTCCCAGCTCTCGAGGGAGCTGCCTTAAACGTGTCTGGGCAGGAGAGCTTTCACAGCCCAGGGGTATGACGAGGCAGGCACTGCCCTCGGCTGCCTGTTGTTGGCATATGGGGCCTAAGTTATTCTACAGAAAGCTTTTAAATGTTCAATACTCCCATACGCCAGGCCAGAGCTGGAGAAGGGATGTGGGTCATGGGGCGGGTGGGGATGACTAGGTGGAATGGAAGACGATACTTTAGAACCCAATAAACAACAGGGCCTTGACTGAGGAACATTGTCACGAGCACCCCACAGCAGTCCTTACAGACAGCAGAGGGGTCTAGCAAATTCTGTGGCAATGCTCCCTAGTCTACCATATCCCTGAATCCAAAACACCTCTCAGACAATAGCAGCTAGGTACATGGGGGACAAACTGGGCCATCCCGGGTGGCGGCCAAAGGACTTAAGGCCCCGGGGAAGGCAATGGTCCTCCAAGCTGGGTGGGAGTTCCACAGAGCCTCCATGAGCCACTGGGCTCCCAACCAGAACGGCCAAACTGAAGGACCAAACCGAAGTTCTTAAGGAAGCTGCCCCAGCTGCCCCTGGTTTTCTTTCTTCCCTCCTATGGCTAGCAGGCAGATGTTCTAGAGCATTGCACTTGCTAAGTGGCTTCCAAACAGGCCTTTCCGGGCAGCCACATGGGCTGGGAGGCAGAGGGGGGAGGACTGGAAGGAGGTTTGAGGTCAGGAAAAGTTTTTTTTTCACTCATAAACCAGACCACTCCAGCTCATTCCTGTTGCTCTTGGCTGGCAGGGCTAAAGAATACCTCTGAGTCACTGATGGTACTCGTGACATGTGCTTCCTGCGTGGGATTTGGGCCTTTCTCGCCTCTTTTCTTGGCAGCGACATGAAGCAGGAAGGAGTCAGGAAAGAGTTAATCTGCTGTGTTACCAGGCTCTTAATTCCAAGACCACGAATGCTGGCTGTTCACGTAATGAACGTGGCTCTTCATGGATGAGCTAGTCCAGTAACAATAAAAAGCCCGGGTGTGGGAGTGGGGGCAGGGGGGTGCTCTTACCCTCCTCCTTGCCAGCTGTCCCCATCTCCCACTAGGAGGACACTCCTGGTGTTTTTCACTCCGATGGGTGCTGGTTCAGTCCTTGTCAACCCCGTACCCTAAAGGAAAGTCACTCTGTCAATCTTTCCTGACTCCTCAAAGCACACTCTCTTGGCTTCCTGCCTTGTCATTATAGGCTCTGCCTTAGTAGAAGTAGAGGGTGGGTCACATGAGCTGTCACATGGTGGTTGACCCAAGACTGGGGGGTTTCCCAGGATGAGGGACTTTCAGTGCTAGCCCCGGGGCAGTCCTGGGCAAAGGAGGATGGGTCAGCCACCCCAGAGCTACAAACTGCAAGTGGAAGTCAGGGCAGGGGTCCTGTGTACTGGGTCTGTGCTCGAGAACCAGCACTGCCCAAATGCTAATGGGCACACAGAGCACCTGGGGCTCTCACCTGGTCCAGCAGGTCTGGGGCAGGGCCTGGGATTCTGCATTTCTAACCAGCTCCTAGATGATCCTGATGCTTTGAGTACAAAGGTTCTAGAATCACGCCCTGTTTCAGGGAGGTGACAAACCACTTTGGAGCATCCCTGTGCCTTCTGGTTCCTCCTCAACACTTCAGCCCAGGGAGGACAAATGAGTCCTAGATGGCTAGGGTAGGGGCAGTAAAGAAAAGGACTCTGCGGGCCACAGGGTATGCTACAAATGCAGCCAGGGAGTCACACATATTGGGGTAGCAGGCACTGTTGGTGCCGAGTTCACTCCCCACTCTCTCTTCCTTGTTGCCTTCCATTTTAAAGCCCCAAATTTCAAATACTTTCTTTTTCAGTGTTCTTTGTGCCTGGTGATGATATCCTGTGACACAGCTCTGGCCGGTGAGTCATATGCAGGAATCTTCTGGGGCGGTGGGAATGTGGGTCTGAGAAAGTTTCACTTTCATGATAAATAAAGGAAGAGATGTGGCTGACACCACCATCCCTACCTTCTTTCTCCCTGGAACACAGCTACGATGTGGACAGCTGTGGCAGCCATCTTGCAACCATGAAGAAAAAGCCAAGAGAATTTCTGAGACACTAACCCTGACATCACTGAGTCACTGACCCAATGCCTGTAGCCACCTACCTCCAGACCTCTGGCTGGGTGAGCAAACTAAAACCCCATTTGGTTTAATCTTCCCTGAAAGTCCAGGTTTTCTATTACTTGTGGTGGAACACACGCCTAACTGGTGTCCTGAAGCCACATACCCAGCAGGTAATCAGGGTGGCTGTGTACAGCTGGGCAGATTGTGCACTCCAAGGGGCACTCCAAGGGGCACCATTCACCATACTGCTGGAGTTGTACAGTGCACAACCTGCACTACCTTCCAGGTAGCCTTGGAGGTAGTGTGGTGCATGGTCTTCAGAGCCAGACCTTGATGGAAACCCGAATTCACTACTCACTTTGCTAATTGGCCTCGGACTGGTTACCTAACCTCTCCGAGCTTCAGTTCCCTGTCGTTAAAGGGGAATAAGAATGGCTCCTTGGTAGGACTGTTGTAAAGGTTAAAGATCTGAGTAAAAGACTGGGCACGTAGCAGGCACTCTGTAAATAGCAGATACTGCTAGGGCACATGGCATCCCTTTGGAGCCCCCTGCACTGAAGGCCTGCGGGGGCTAGAAGGGCAGCCTCCTCCCACAGCTGCAGCACGTCAGGCCCGGGCTACTGCCGGGAACATCTGGGGGGGGGCAGGGAAGAGAGGCATGTGTGTGCATGGGGGAGGCGCGCCGAGAGGCCGCCCTGCTCCGCTGGATCGCCTGCACTTGGGCAGCCGTGTGTGCTCCCATTTGCGGGAAGAGCAGTTTCCTCAATGGGGCTCCCTGCAGCCCACCGTTGTGAAGCTTTAAGACCAGGCAACATCCTGTGGAAACCACCTCATCACAAGACCAGGGAGCTTTCCTGGGTGCCATGGAAACAGGCCATCGTCTTTGTTCCCAGCGGCGCACCCACTCGAGGACGAGTGGACAGGGAAGCTTTGGGGACATTCCTACCTGCAACAATAACACCAAGACCCCTGGGGGAGAAGCAAACTCCCCCAGAACACCCACCCAGCTTGTGCTAGGCTTCAAGGCTGAGAAAGAGTTTGCCTTCCACAGCTCAGCTGAAGGGAGGTGTTTTTTTTTTAAGCACCAGGACTTGAGTGACAATTTGGGGGTGGGGGTGGGGTAGAATGCATCCAGAAAAGCATTCTCCAGTCCGGGCCCATTCATTCTTTCCAGAATATTTTTTTGAGCACCTACTGAGTGTGCTGAGCTCAGGTACAGCACTGAATGAGGCAAACAAAAACCTCTGCCCTCACAGAGCCCACATTCTAGTGGAGGAGACAGCCGATAAACCAAATGCGGGCGTAAAGGAAGTAGTCTGCTGGATGGTGAGAAATGCCATGAGGAAGGAGGACTCAGAGAGCCTGGGACTGCGATTTTAAATCAGGAAAGGCCTCACAGAGAAGGTGACTTTTGAAGGAGCTGAGAGAGTGAGCCGTGCAGACCCCTAGGGAAAGAGTGTTCCCGGCAGAGGGCATAGCAAGAGCACGGGCCCTGAGGCAGACAGAGTGGGGAAGAGCGGTGGGAGATGTGGCAGAGGCACTGGGCCACGTCACGCAGGACCCCGTGGGCTGCTGGGAGCACTTCGTCCTGTACACCGAGTGAGATGGGCAACATTTGGATGGCTGTGAGCGGAGGAAGGGCGCCACCTGACCTCTTTTTAAAGGATAATTCTATCAGTTGACTGCAGAATGGACAAAGGCAGAAGCAGGGAGACTGGTTAGAGGGCTGTTGCAATAACCCAGGTGACAGTCGATGGCAGCTTGGGTGACCCCTCACCTGCTAAGCTCCAGGTTTTCAGGGTGTTGGGGGGGGGAGGCAAAGAGAGGAGCTCTGTGGGCATCCAACCACACCACCTCTCCCTCCAGGCTGCCCCATGTGGTTCAGCTGTGGACCATCACGTGAGCCCCAGACTGAGTGTCCAATGGCCACCCCATGGCAAAATGACGGCAAATGCCAGGTGCACTCTGCCATGGCCTGCCTGTGACAACACCAAGGGCCACCCGTGCTCCACCCTCCCCTGCCCAAGCGTCTGTCAGCCTGATCTGTATTTAACTAGAATCTTGATAAGCACCCAAACAATAAGCCATTCCTCTCCCTGGTACGTGACCCTGAGAAGCGATGCCGAGTCGAAGGAAGGTTTAAAATGCTTAAAAAGGGAGGGTTAAGTGTGTGGTCAGGAAGAAGCTCAGACCGTACTGCGAGGCAAATTCTTTTCCGTCCCACAGAGCCAGCTGGGGGAGGGGGTTGTGTGATGAGAGAGCCAGAGAAAGCAGTTCTGTCTCTGAGTGCTTAGGATATCAAAAAATCACCACCCTACCTGTTTCCTTACACTGAATTTCCCCTTCTTAAGAAAAACCATAGGCCTGTGGTTAGCAGCCCAAAGGCCCTACGTTTGAATTTGAATTTCCTTATTACTAATTTTGAATTTAACCCTCCTTCCAAATCCCGCACGGTCTCTAACAGATGCCCCTTTCTGACCCAAGGGACCGTGTTCAAGTCCCCTTCCCCAGACCGAAGACACGGGATTCAAACCCCCTTGCTCCTTTGCCCAGGGTCGAGGGGTTTTGCAAATCCATTGTCGCCTCTCCCAGCCGCCAGCTGTTCTCCCTGGTGCTGATATCAGATGTCCTCCCACCTACGAGAAAATCACTCCAGCTTCCTCTTCGAGTACAAACCCTGACCAAGGCCCGTGCCCATTTCTGCGGAGGACTGGGGCTGTGACGGTCCCCGTCCCTCCTGCTTCTTCCAACCACCAACCAGCTGACCACCAGGGCCGGCTGGCTGTAATGTCACTGAGTGTGGGGATGGCAGCCAACACCCTCGTCAGCCGAATGCCTCAAAAACAGAAGCAGGAGGAGAGCCCCAAGCCAACGAGCGGGGGCAGCCGACAGACCCTCTCTCGATTTCCTCCCACGGTGGTAAGGTCCACATTTTTGCTGACGTCGAGGGCCCAGTTCAAGCCCTGCATTCAGGACAGAGGCAGGACTGAGAGGCAAAGCTCTGCCCCTCGGGCAGCATTTTCAACAAAAGGCTGCTCTGCAAAGCTCCCACCATGGCAGCAGGTCCTGGCTCTCAGCAGCCCCGGAAAAGGAGGCGCTGGAGTGGGGGGCTTTCTGATGCCACTGGACAGCCTGGCTATTTTCACCCCTTCAATGAGGGGCCTACTCGTCTTGAAACCTCTTTAAATTGCTCTCCCACCCTCCTTTCTTCCTGCCTCTCCCCACTCCCCACCTTCAGCGTTATTAGCCTGAAAACTTATTTCCACCAAGTGCATCCAAACAGATGGGAAATTTCATTTAAACAGACAGGTGTCAGCCCTGGTCGTTAAAAAATGGGACAAGTAGGATGCACACAAATGTACTTCAGGAATCCTTAGGTAGAGCAGAACGTACTGGAATCCTGGGGGGCCAGCCATGGTAAGTGGGGGAGGGGAAAACTCCCCCCGAGGCCCTTTTCCCCTTTCCTCTCTCCACTGCCTGCTTTTTATTCTGGGATTTGTGGATCCCCTAGGATCGGCTGCTGTGAGTCCTCTGAGGTTGTATGAGAAGCGCGTCTGCGTGCAGGCATTTGTAAACGTGTGGTGCGTGTGTGCAGGTGTGCACACACATGGCTGTGAGTGCCCAGGCGGATGTGTGTGCCCGTGCGAAAATGTGCGCACGCGCAGGGGTGGTGCGTGCTTGTGTGGCCCTAGTTTTGATCAGTGCCTCAAAGCTCTCCTTCAGCCAACTCATTGCTTCTCTTATCGTCTGCACATAAGAACTCATGTATTTCCCATGCCAGCCTCTGTCCCAGGAGCTCAGCAAATATTTGTTGAATGACTTCCAGTAGTTTGCTAGATGGTGCTGGGGCAAGGCCCATCAGCACCCCAACCTGCATATGAATGCAATCTCACTCATCACATCTGGTCCCCCTTCAGATTTTCCCATCCATCCCTCACCCAGCTCCGCGTCCTCGACACCTGCGCAGCCAGCCTCCCTCTCCCTACCCCCCACACGTAAAGCAGCCTCGGAAATGTCTCTGGCATCTATTACCTCCTGTGGGAAGGGTGTGCCAAAGGGTCCTTGGGTCATGCCCATCCGTGCTGATTCCGGTTTGGCCTTGTGACTGGCTTTGGTCAAGGGGACACAATAGCAAGCACGGCTCAAGCAGAGACATGAAGAAGCGCCTGAGCTTCTGGCCCTCTCCTGCCGCTTGGGGACCTTCCACCAGCATGTGCATGAGCCCAGGCTAGCCTCTTGGAGGATGAGAGACCCCGCGGAGGGAGGCCCAGCCAACCCAGCTGTCCAGACTGAGACCCCAGCCGAGGGAGATAGGCCATCCCAGACCCTCCAGCCCTGGCTCAGGTGGCTGAGACCAGAAGATGCATCCAGTCCATCCAAAGGATCGTGAGAAAAAAATGTGTTTGTTGTTGTTAAGCCACTAAGTTACAGCAAAAGCTAACAGATTCACAGGCCTCCACGACATCCCACAGCCACCACCTCTCACACTTGACCTCAGTTTTTCCAACTCCGATAAAAAGTTTAACAAAAACCCAAAAACCTGAAATCGTATTCAGTCATTTATTTAGAAATTGCCTTTGTTGAGACAACTCAAATCATCTGCAATCAGGACTGTCTCAGAAATGCTAAGTTCAACGGGTCACCATCAGGACGGGCTGGAAGCTAACACCACGCTTGGGACACAGTGGGCCCTCGATAAATACTGGCTGGACTCTGGAACTGATCTAAGTAGACTCCCCTAGAGACAAGAAAACAGAGTCCCAAGGAGGTCATGTGGCTCCTCTCGGTCCCATAAGTAATGGCAGGTCTCCTCTGCAACATGAGGCTCTTTTCACAACAAAGGGGGCATCCTGAGGGCCGTGACTTTCCTGAAGCGGAGGGGGTCTGTCTTGTTCTTTGTGGCTGGCACCCAATAGGTGCTCAATTAATACTGAATGAGGACACGTCTGTGGGAAACATGCCACACCGAAGGAAACACTTGCAGTTCGTATCTGCAGGGCCCAATCTCTCCCCTTAGACAGAATCACAGAAAGAGTTAGTGCCTTCCCAACGTGTTAGAAAAAGTTGAGCCTGATTGCTCTGCAGCAAACGCCTAAAGGGGGCAAACCAAAGGAGCCGACTCCTCTGTGTACGCCAGGGAGGAGGGCAGAGGCCCTCAAGAGGCCAGCGGGCATTGACTGCCCTCGTTTATTTCCTATTTTTCTCATTCCGTTCAGTCAAGGTCAGCCTCCACTTGGCTTGCCCCCTGACCAGGAAGGCTGCTTGCTGGAAGAGCAAATCCAGGCAGCAGACCAATCAGTGGTCTCCACGCCAGGCCGGCGCCGCTCTAAACACCAGTTTCTCCTTGTCTCGTTTCTCCAGCAAGAAGAGCTAAATTCTGTCTTTCAGTAAGTCTCTGCCCCTTTCCTCATTTATACTGTGTGCATGCATGTGTGCATGCTCGTCTGCGTGTGCTGGCACGTGTGTGCTGGGTGTGCATGTGTGTGAGGTGAGCTCCTTGTGGGCAGGAAGTGCCTTCTTCCCAGCGGTCTCCCCAACACGGAGCACAGGACTCCCACCCCACAATCTGGGTGCCGAGTGAGCCGGCGGATGGATGAATAGATGGCACTTAGTGTCTCTGAGCGACCCCTGGGACTCTACTGTGGTTGCACCGTGTAACCACAACATAAATTGTGTGAGCTGGGAAAAAGCCCCTGCACCAGCTAGGAAGTTATTGACGCTCAGCTCCAAACCCACCCTGCTGTACTCTGTTGAGGCCCGGACTCTGCCAGCCACGTTTCTGCCTTGCCACCTGCTCCCTGATCGGCTCTGCCATGCGGGGGCGCTAGAGGGAGCCTGGGAGGATGGAGGGAGGAGAGCATCACCTCAGTCCTGGGCCCGCAGGGGGCCAGCGGTAGGCGGCTCCAGAATCTAGCCAGCTTTTGGTTTCCGACAATCCCACAAGCAGCCTCCGTGTTCCCCCCCCTGAGACACCAGCCTTGGCCGGGCAGCGCTTCCTCCGCGGGGGCCTAGGTCCCAGCTCTGCAGGGTACCACCTCCAAGCTTCCCAGCTGTGATGAGCACCACCCTCTTCCCTTCTTCCCCCCAGGCCTGGCGGCGGTCGCCGCATCCTGCAGAAACCACCTCCGTGGCACGTTTTGCCTTTGGGTGGTCAGTTCTCTGGGTTCAGATGGCAGGTGCCGTTTCTCTTCTCCTGGCTGGCTCCTGACCGACGGTGGCACCGTGGTGTCTGCAGCAGTGACAGTGCTCTGCACACACTCCCACCCCAAAAGATTCGAGGGCAGGCACAGTGATCCCTACTTAGTCTCAGGGCGACCTCTACCCTTCCGAATCAGGCTCAGGCCTAAAACAAAGACAAAACGGCCCCGTGCCTGCAGCACACGGGACGTAGGCGACGTCTGTGGGCCCACCCCACAGCAGACACTCCCAAGTAGCGACCGAACAAACGGATGGGCCTGTGGCAGAGACCGGTGTGTGTGCACCAGGACCCGTTTCCTTTCCCTGTCACAAGCCTCCTGGACTCCATTTCCCAGCCTTCTTGGCAGTCAGGTGGGGCCATGCGACCAGGTCCTGGCCAATGGAAGGGGCAGATGTGACGGGTGCCACAGCCAGGCCCGGCCCACGGACCTCACCCACTCGTGACCCTCCCCTAACTGGCCAAATTTGGAGGCCATAACTGAAGACTCTGCAGTAGAAACACAAGATGGGGGGTCAGAATGACCAGGTGCAGGGCGTTGCAAGAGAACATGTTGAAACTTGAGGGAATGATGCATGTCTACTGCACGAAGCTGCTGGCGTTTGGGGCTGGGCTTGTGGCAGCCATTAGCCTACCCTGACCAGTAGGGAGACAAAGGACCTGCGTTTTAGCTCCAGTCTGAGCCATCGAACTCTCTGTGGCATGCTCTGGGCCACAGAGGGGGCCGAGCAGGAATGAGGATGATGAGCACAAACTCATCCCAATCCCTGCAGGAACAGCTCAAAGGGCAGCGGGCCCTGCCCAGCGGGACAGCACCTGATTGCAAGGAGCCTTGCCCTCCAGAACGTGGCGTCGGCCACTTCTCATGGCCTCACAGAGGTAAATCTACAAAACGATTCACCAAAGTGACCCGTTCCTCTAGAGCTCGTGCCCCTGGGACTCTTCACAAAACAACAGATCAGCTGCCAGTGATAAGTTTAGACATTGAACTGGGAGGAAGGGGACTGAGCTAAGTGATTTTTAAAAAATTAATAAAGCATTTTTATTGTAAAAGGAATATATGGTTTTGGGGAACAAAATCAGGAAATCAGAACAGAAGAAAAAAAAAGTCCACAGTTGTGTCATTGCTCCCAAGACTGCCAAAATTTTGATCTATTTCCTTCCTTCCAGCATTAGCTTCTGTTTTTCACATGGTCATGATTTTTACTCAAACAAAGCACCATGGCTAAAAACTGAGTTGAAAATGTCAGATGTGAATCCTATCTCTGCCACTTCGTGGCCCTACAACCTTAAATGAGTTACTTCAACTCTTTGTGCCTCCATTTCTCCATCTGTAAAATGGGGCAATGAGCCTAGCCGCATTCAATTTGTGCCAAGGATGAAATGATGTTATACATGAAAGCACTCAGCAGTGTGAAGCGTTAGCTATTATTATAGCATGTGCACAGAATTATCCTTCTTGATTGGAAGAAAATAGCATGTAGGTTTTCTGATTACCAAAGTGGTATTTCCTAATTTTAGACAATTAGGAAAATATAGAAAGAAATCATTTAAAAAGGAACTCTGATTTCTGGATGCCCTGCAGCTCTATCTCTCCATTGCACTGTGACCTCAGGGAGACCCAAATCCAGGGACCCTCCAGAATCCAGGCAAATTTGAGTGAAGGAGTCTCTGAAGTCAAAAAGGGGGTGGGGGTGCAGGTGGACAGGAGCAAAATCCTGACCTCTGAGTGAAGGTACGAAAGTGTGAGGGAAAACTGACCAGGCATGGAGAGCCATCTACCCCCTTATTTTGAAAGCAACGGTATTTGATTTTCATGTCTCATAACTGCAAAAGCAAAAAATAAATAAATAAATAAAAATAAAAAATGCCTAGAGAGTGCTTCTGAAGCACCCTTATTTTCCTCTCTGCATGAGCTCCGTGCAAGAGAAGCAGACAATGAGCACATTTCCCCTCCATCAGTATCATCTAGCTCCCCGGGGAAGGGGAACCCACACTTATCTGTGTCTGGAATACACTCAGACTTCTAAGCAGTGTTGAAGTTCAGCAGTGGGATAAGCCTTCAAGCCCTAATCATTTCTTAGTCCTGTCAGCTCTTTTAGGCATTAGCTTCTGCCTCTCTGGCTTATCAATGCCGAGGACGATGCTCTGCATCAATTCTGCGGCTGAATGGAATGAGTTGTGGGCAGAAGTCCCATGAGTCTCTGCTGCGCTTGTGGCATGAGTGCCGAGAACAGCATTGCATCTAGCTCCCAAACTCATTGGGATATCTGTCACAGATAAGGGTAATGCTGTCCTCTGCTTTCTACCAGCGCTGCTCAAAGGGCGGTCCACAGCCCAGCAGCAGTGGGGAGCTTGTTAGAAACACGGATCTACGGGCTCAGAATCTCTCAGGGTGAGGCTCAGAAATCAGTGTCTTAAGGAATTCTTCTGGGGATTTCTACACACACTGAAGTTTGAGAAGCACTGGTTTATACCATTTTCCTTCGAGGATCAAGCACCTGTGAGAAGATTATTAATGATAATAAAAGTGATACTAATACTTACTAGGTGCTAGAAACGGTGCTAATTATTGCTCATTATCTCCTTTCCTCCTCATCCCAGCCCCACAAGATAGATACAGTTATTATACCCATTTCATAGATAAGGAAACTGAGGTTTAGGATGATCGTGTAATTTGCCCAAGGTCATCCAACTAGGAAGTGACAGATACAGAGCTTGACCCCCAGCTGACTGATCATCTCAACTAGTGTCTCTGTCTGTCTGTCTGTTTCTTCATTCAGGACTTCTACCAGGGAAGGTTTCCTAGGGTTTCCCTGGGATTGCCTGAGGCATCATCACCTTGTTGTAACAGCTCTAACCTCTCCCGATTCAGGAATCAGAATAATAAAGGGCTGTGAAACTGACCCAGGAAGTGGGTACTGTAAGGAACCGGCCAAACCCCTCTAGTGCCTTCAGCATTAGTTAGAATGGCGGCCAGTGCAGGGGAACTTGTTGGCACGGCCACAGGGCCGGGATGGAACAGGCCCCAGCGCCAGGCAATGATGCCAAGCCTCCCCGGAGGGCTGCTGTGCCACAGCAGGTCAGGCAAGAGGCAGAAATGGGAAAACTGCTTCCTGCAGCTGGGGAGCAGGCGTGCAAGCACACCGAACCCTGGCAGGCTCTCCACAGGCTGCTTGAAAAGGCTCTGGCAGCCTTGCACGCTGGCAGGGAGCCACGGCAGAGAGCAAGTCATGTCCTGGAAGCGCTGAAAGGCCTGCAGGCCCGGCTCCGGAATGGACCTCAGGTGGCCCGTGGGCCACGGCTGAGCAAGCCAAGCCGATTCAGCTCTCCATCCCGGACCACTTCCCAAGGTTTAGGTGC
>JAQZBX010087066.1:0-12917 GCA_029593785.1 Cabassous unicinctus
GGGGGTCGAACCCTGGTCCCTCCATATGGGAGACGGACGCCCAACCATTTGAGCCACATCTGCCCCCCTTGGGGAGGTTTTGAATTGCAGAAGGGTCACAACTGTGGCAAAGGAGGATCACTGGTGTGGGGTGTCAGTGAGTGGGGGATATGTGGGGAGGGGTACACCTAGGGCATGCCTCTATGTCATATGAATATGGTCAAGTGGTGATGGGGCGTTGTCTTAGTGGGTGGAGACCCACACAAAAATCGAAATAATATTGAATTCCCATCCTGGGAAGTCCTGATTCATTCTCTATAGAGCAGCAAGAATACCCCAAGTATATGGGCAGTGCCTAGAGAAGAAGGATAGACTATTATGCCAGGCCCTTGATATTGATGGTTGTATTTATGAATTTTGTTCTTGTGAAATTGAAACTTAGCCTGTATTACATATTGCCCAAGAGTTACCTCCTGAAAGCCTCCTTGTTGCTCAAATGTGGCCTCTCTCTAAGTCAAACTCAGCATATAAACACACTACATTTCCACCAGCTTGTGACTCCTGGGGATAAGCCTCCATGACACGGAGGGATTGTTACCAAGCACCAACTAGCAATGCATTTGGAAAAAGATCTTGACCAAAAGGGGGAAACATTAAATATAAATGAGTTTTTATGGCTAAGAGATTTCAAAGTGAGTTCGGAGGTTACTCCAGAGGTTACGCTTATGCATGTCTCAGCAAGATCTCAGTGACTGCCACAGTAAACAGTGCCTTCAAACAGCGGGGTTCCTGAGGGATCTAGAGATATCTTGTCACTATAGGCAGGGCAGACAATCTCAGGAATTTGGTACCCTGTCAGTGGGCCTTACTTGGGAATATATGCTCCCCGTTGTAGCAGAATTAGACTCATTTATAATTTCCCTACACATGGCTCTTCTACCCCTTTTATTGGAACCTATAATTAGCACTATACTCATTAAATATATGTCCCAGAGACTTAAATCTTTGGTCTGTTCATATACTGGTTGAGCCCTGAATCTTAGCAGAGTTGCAACACCTACTCTATAGTTCATTGGACTCACCCAGGACAACTAACAAAAGGATGTTGACAGGCAACGCCCATCCCAAAAATCAGAGAGTATCTACAACTGCAAGCAAGACTGTCTCATCCATCTGCCTCATGGGATCTAAGTCCCCTCTCCATCAGAAACAGAGTGTGTATCACCGTCCCAAAATCCTGAAGATTGAGAAATGAACAAACATAAGGGGGGAAATGCAACTACTATGTACTAAAGTAGACTTATTATTATTCTAGCAATGGAAGAACTTGTATCACTGATACAAAGGCAGTGGCCACCAGAGGTTCTGAGGGGAGGGAGAGGGAAGAATAGGTATAACATGGGGCATTTTGGGGACATTGGAATTGTCCTGCATGACACTGCAATGACAGATACAGGCCATTATACATTTTGTCAAAACCTACAAAAATTATGTGGTGCAAAGTGTAAACTATAATGTAAACTACAGACCATGGTTAGTAGCAATGCTTCGATATGTGTTCATCAATTGTAACAAATGTACCACACTAATGAAAGATGTTGTTAATGGGGGAAAGTGGGGGAGGGGGAGGAGGGTATATGGGAATTCCCTATATTTTTGATATAACATTTATGTAACCTAAACCTTCTTTAAAAATAAAAATAAAAAAAAATTTTAAAGGATAAAAGACTTGAGCAGACACTTTTCCAAAGAGGAAATACTGATGGCTAAAAATCACATGCTCAACATCTCTAGCTTTTAGAGAAATACAAATAAAGACTACAATGAGATATCATTTCACACCTACTAGACTTGGCTGCTATTTAAAAAACAGAAAACTACAAGTGTTGGAGAGAATGTGAAGAGATAAGAACACTCATTCACTTTTGGCCGGAATGTAAAATGGTGCAGCCACTCTGAGGACAGTTTGACGGAAAAGTATAGAATTGCCATGTGATCTGTCAATTCCACTACTAGGTATATACCCAGAAAAATTGAAAGCAGGGACATGAACAGATATATGCACATCAATGTTCATAGCAACATTACTCACAATTTCCAAAAGATGGAAGCAACCCAGGTGTTCATCAACAGATAAATGGATAAACAAAATGTGGTATATACTACCACATACTATAGAATATTATTCACCTGTAAGAAGGAATGAAATTTTGACGTATGCAACAACATGGATGAACTTTGGGGACCTTATGTTGAGTGAAAAAAGCCAGACACAAAATGACAAATATAGCATGATCTCCTTATATGAACTAAGGATTGTGAGCAGACTCATGGAAGTAGAGTCAGGAAGACAGGTTGCTAGAAGATGGGAGGGAAGTAGAAATTAGTGAGCCAATACTTAATCTGAGCAGAAATTATAATTTGGTTGATCATAATAGTCTAGGAATGGGCAGAAGTGATGGGGACACAGCGATGTGCATGTAATTAATAATGCTAAAGCATAAGTGTGAATGTGGTTGAAAGGGGGAACTTATGGCCTATCCATGAAGCTAGAAGGATAAAATGGGCAACTGTATAACTCAATGAATTCTGGGGTGAATGAGGATTGTAGTTAATAATACAAATATGAGAATGTTCTTTCAGGATCTGGAACAAAGGTGCATCACTAGTGCAGGGTGATGATAGATATGTGATAAAAGGGGAAAAATACCCCTAAAACATATTCCTATGGGATATGAATGTGTTTGTGTTGGTATAGGTATGTTTTCTCGATAGTTAGTGGCCTACAGAACAGCAAACAAAATATTAAAATTCCATCCTGGGGAAGCCCTGCTACTTTCTCAAATAAAATGGCAAAAATCTCTGTAATATATAAGTCATACCTAAGAAAAGTAAACTGGCCTATATGCCAAGCCCTTGATCTTAATGCATGTATGTATGAACCTTATTCTTGTATAAATGAAACTTTGCTTAATTATAATTAATACCTAAGAGTTACCTCCTGAAAGCCATCTTGTTACTGAAATAGGGTCTCCCTCTAAGCCAAAGTCCACAAATAAACTCACTAACTTCCCCCCAACATGGGATTTGACTCCTGGGGATGAACCTCCCTGGCACCAAGGGACTATTAATAAGCATTAATCAGTGATGCAATTGGAAAAAGACCCTTGACCAAAAGGGGGAAACATTAAATAAAAAGAGTTTTTATGTCGAAGATATTTCAAAATGAGTCAAGATGTCATTCCAAAGCTTATACTTATGCAGGTTCCAGACAGACTTCACTAACTGCCACAGCATACAAAACCTCAAAAAAGAGTGCTTCCAAGGGCTCTTGGGACAGCTGGACAACAGAGGCAAGGCATACAGTATCATGAAATCAAACCCCTCCAGCAGGCCCTATCTGGGAATATATGAAAATCTGTTTTACCAATATAGAATAGTTATACTTATTTATAATTCTCCTAATCATGATTCTTCTACTCCTTGTATTTGAATCGATAATTTTCAATGTACCAGTTAAATATATTTCTCAGAGACTTAAATCTTTGGACTGTTCAAATGCCATTTGAGCCCTAAATCCTAGCAGAGTAGCAGACAACTCCTACTCTCCAGTTCTTCAGGCTTGCCCTGGATAACCAACAAAATGATGATGATGGGCAGGTCCCATAAAAAAAGGGGGGGGAATATTTGCAGAAGCCAACAGGATAATCCCTTTCATCTGCCCTGTGGTATCTGGGTCCTCTCAGCCTGGGGCTGTCAGAGTTGATGTAGTCCTTGGTACCTTGGGATTGGGGAATAAACAATTGCGGGGAGGTGTGTGTGGCTATGGACCAGAGTAGATTAATTGTTATTGTGGATGTTATCTTGTATTGGTGGAAGAACTTGAAACATTGATATAGAGATAGGGATTGTCCAGGATTCAGAAGGGAGGGTGGTAATGAATGGGTGGAAGAGGGCATACTTGGGACAGTAAGATTCTTCTGTATAATAATGCAATGACAGACATATGACATTATGCATTTGTCATGACCTATGGAACTGTACAGCACAAAGTGTAAACCATAATGTAAACCACTGATCATGGTTAATAGCAATGCTTCAGTAATAGTTCATTCAGTGTAACAAATGTACCACACTAATCTAAGATGTCAATAATAGGGATAACTATGTGTGTGGGTATAGGGGTGGGGCTTATGTGGGAATTCCCTATACTTTCTCTGTAATTTTCCTGTAAATGCAAATCTAAAACTTCTCTAAAAATAAAATAAAATAAAATTGACAAACTTTTAACTAGACTGATAAAGAAAAACAGAGAGAAGATGTGAATTACCTAAAATCAGAAATGAATGGGGACATTACTACTGACCCCACAGAAATAAAAAGGATTGTAAGAGGACACCACAACTGTATGCCAACAAATTACTTAGACGAAAAGGATAAATTCCTATAAACATGCAAACTACCTACACTAACTCAAGAAGAAATAGAAGGTCTCAACAGAAAATAACAAGTAAAGAGATAGAATCAGTAATCAAAAACTTCCGACAAAGAAAATGCTAAGACCAGCAGGTCTCACAGGTGAATTTCCCCAATCAGTCTGAGTTAACTCTAATCCTGCTCAAACACTTCCAAAAATGGAAGACGAAGGGACACTTCCTAACTCATTCTTTGAGGCCAACATCACCCTAATATCAAAGCCAGATAAATATACCACAAGAAAAGAAAATTAGAGGCCAATATCTCTTATGAATATAGATGTAAAAATACTCAACAAAATTTTAGGTAACCGAATCCAAGGGCACATTAAAAGAATTATACACCATGATTAAGTGGGTTTTATCCCAGGTATGCAAGTGTGATGGTTAGGTTCATGTGTCAACCTGGCCAGGTAATGGTGCCCAGCTGTTTCGTCAAGAAAGCACTGGCCTGATTGTTAATGTGAGGACATTCCGTGAACTTAAATCATCAGTAAGTTGATTGAATCCATGGCTGATTATATTAATCAAGTAAGGAGACAGCCTTTAACAATAAGAGGCATCTCATCTAATCAGTTGAAGACCTTAAAAGGAGAAGTGATGATTTCAGCAGTCAGAAGAGAGAATTTCCATCTCTATTTCAGCCAGCCAGTTTCTCCCAGGGAATTCACCAAAAACCTTTATTGGAGTTCCCAGCTTGCAGCCTGCTGTATGGAATTTGGACTTTTACCTCCCCACAGTCACATGGGACAATTTTTATAAAATCTCATAGTATTTAACAGATATCTCCTGTCATTTCTCTTTCCCTAGAGAACCCTAACTAATACAGATTTGGTGCCAGGAGTGGTTCTTGAGAAAGAATATTTCTAAGGATGAGATTTCTGAATTGATTCTGGGGTTTGTGGAATTGGTAATCTACTCTGATTAGATTCCAAGGCACTGATGATTCTATTTCCAATAATCAAAATGGCACTGATAGTCCATGGTGTGAGTTGGCAATAGGGATACACAAAATATCACCACCACTAGATACAGCTACTCAAATGCTTATAGGAGGCGAGGCTCTGGTTGATGGTGTTTTTTAATAGAGTTTTGTGGAGGTAAAAGGTATAATGATGTTGACTGGTGTCTTAGTTTGCTAAAAGCTGCTGGGAACAGAAATGGGTTGGTTTTACAATGAGAATTTATTAGGTTAGAACTTTACAGTTCTAAGGCTATGAAAATGTCCAAATCAATGCTTCATCAGGCAATACTTTTCTCCTTGAGGATTGACTGCTGGTGGTCTTGGATTCCTCTCACATGGCAGAGCATAATGGCAGCATCTGCTTCTCTCAGTCTCTGCCTTCTCCTACAGGCCTCACTGCCTTCAGCTTTAAGCAGCCCCTTCTATGGCTTTTCTCTCTCCTAAGTTTTCCAACTTCGGGAGGCTTCTCCCTGTCTCTGCAGCCTTCTCTCTGTGTCAGTAGCTTTTTATTCCTCTGTTTATAAAGGACTCCAGTAAAAGGATTAAGATCCACCCTGGGATATGCCATACTAGAGGAATCTATTCAAGTGGCCCTTAACTGATATAATATAATCAAGATTCACAACAGGTTCAATTTAAGAAAATAATTTTCTGGGGTCCATAAAAGACTAAAACCAACACATTCTACCATCTGGACCCCAAAAATACATGTTCTTTCCATATGCAAATTACATTCATTCCATCACAATATTTCAAAAACCTTAAATCATTTCAGTAACAGTATTAGGTACAAGGTCCCATCAAAATCAGTTATAAGCATATAGTCTGTCCTGGGTCAAAATTTCCCCTCTGTCTGTGGACCTGTGAAACTTACAAAACAAGTTATCTGCTTCTAATATACAAAGGAGGGGCAGTCGTAGAATAAGCATCCCCATTGCCATAGGGAGAAAATGGAAGGAAAACAGGGGTCACAGGTCCCAACAGATCCAAAACCCTGCAGGGCATACTCCATTAGATTTCAAAGTCTGAGAGTCATCTATAGTATGATGGTTTCTTCTCCTTGGGGCTTAGATGGAAGCCTCACCCTCTCCAAGGGCTTGCCCAATGGCCATGGTCTCAGTTCCACCCTCATCAAGCATCTGGATGGCAACTAAGCTCTAGGCCTCACCCTCTAAGAACACTGAGGTGACGGCCACACTCTCCCCAATTTCCCACCACATCCCCATTCAACTCTATTTGGCCTGTGCAGAAAACAGATAAATCTTGGAGTGAGACAGGGAACTATAGTAAACTTAACCAGGTGATAACTCCAATTGCAGATGCTGTTCCCAATGTGGCATCATTGCTTGAGCAAATCAACATATCCCATGGAACCTGGCATGCAGCTAAAGTTGATATACCACTGAGGTAGAACTGTGAAGGTGTATTGCTGGCCTTACCAGCTGAAAGCAAACTGTTTCTGGTGGTCCTTACTAACAGCAATTGAGAAAAAAAGTATTTGCCAGATCAATAGCTGCATGCCAGGCTCCACGGGATGTGTTGATTTGCTGAAGCAACAATACCACATCTGGAACAGAAGTTGCAATTGGAGTCACCACCTGGTTCAGTTTACGATAATCCCCTGTCCTCCAAAATTGATCTGTTTTATGCACTGGCCTAACAGGAGAGTTGAATGGGGATGTGTTGGGAATCACCACCCCTGCATCTTTAAGTCCTTGATGGTGGCACTGATCTCTGCAATCCCTCCAAGAATCAGGAATTGCATTTTTTGTTTGAGGTACTGGGACTGGGGACTGAACCCAGGACCTCATATGTGGGAAGCTGGCACTCAACCACTTAGCCACATTGGCTCCCCTGAGTGGTTTTTTCATTTGTTTTGCTTGTTGTTGTTTTGTTTTTGTTTTTAGGAGGCACCAGGGACCAAACCCGTAACCTCCAATGTGGGAAGCAGGCGCTCAACCACTTGAGCCATATCTGCTCCCCAGGTATTGCTTTTACTGTTTTGCTAGGTAGGGGCAGTTCTAGTGGCTTCCACCATGTATTCCTACTAGAATAGCCCTCACTCCACAAGTCTGGGAACCAATGTGGGGATTCTGCTAGTTTCTGTGTATGTCTATTCCAATTATGCATTCTGGAACTAGGGAAATAATCACAGAATGGGTTTGGGGACCCACTGGATGCACTGTGAGATGGATCTGAGCTAAAACTCCATCAATCACCTTATTTCCATAAGCCCCTACTCTCACTGGTGGACCACATGACATTTTGGGTCTCCTGGAATTAAGGTCACTTCTGAGCCAGTGTCTAATAATCCCTGAAATGTCTGATCATTTTCTTTTCTCCAGTGCATAGTCACCCTGGTAAAAGACCATAGGTCTCTGTGGAGAAGGCTGCAAAATTAAATTTTTTGCCCTGTAACAGGGCCCTTCCCCAAGGGGACCTGCCTTCGCCTCATTCAAGGGGCTCTGCGTCTGTGAACTATCTCAAGTCTGGGAATTGATTAAGTGTCCATGACTCTGTTTCTTTAATTCAAGTTAGGCTTTTGCTCACTCAACCTAGAACTCTCCTGCTTATACAGACCAAGTAGGAACTTAGTAAACTGCCCATCTGTTTTACTTCTAGGTACCCCATAGTCTATTAGCCAACACCATAAGTCTATGTGACTCAGACTATTTTGATGGCTGACTTGAGTCTGCTTTTCATTGTGGTAGCCATGCCCACCTGATCTTTGGCAATTAAGTGCAGCCACTTTGATTCTGCTGGCCCAGGATCCAATCACCCCCATAGTGCTTAAAGATCCTAGTTCCATGGCAGCAGTTCCCACAGTAATATCTGACCTACAGAGAAAAGCAACCACAGAGTTCTTCAGAGAAAATGGAGTTAGTCTCATAAATTTATTACTCACAGTCCTGGAGAAAAGTGTGTCCTCTGGACATTCCTGGGGTGGGTGGGCAGGTCATAGATGGTAAATTCATTCTAACATTTCCAGTCTCTCTAAGGCTTTGGATCCCCTCATCTACAGTAGACCAGGGCAATTCTAGCATCTCGACCTCAGGCAATGTCGGCCATCTTTCGGTCCATGTTTCAGACTGTTAGAGCCCTTTCTAACCCCTCAACCTACAACACTGAATCCAGAATCTCTATGTGGGATATATCAATAAATTCAGCCTGATGCAACTTTATATTCCTTCCACCATTATCCTACACGCTTAATATCCATTCCCATACATATTCCCCTGATTTTTGTCTATATAACTTGGAAAAACCATGCAGTTGTTTTGGAATATGGCATACTTCCTCATGGGTCACACTTTGTACTTCACCTTTGGGGGCTTGTTGTGACTTTAGTCTAGTTATAGGTCTGGAAGAAAAGAGGAGTGGTGGGGGTGGGTAACAAGAAGCATTAGATGTGTCTTACAAGCCAGTTACCTCAGGGCATTCCATTGCAGTTTCATATGGTGAGACAGAATTAATCTCTTTAAGTGGGGTTGGATAAGAGACTCCTTGTGGAAGACTGGAAAACAGATGGCTGATTTCTTGGGGCAGGCTTGAGGTTGGATGGTTGTCTCCTCAGGGCAGGCTTATGGTTGGGTGGTCATCTCTTAAGGGCAAGGGGAAGTTGGGTGGCTGTCTCCTCAGGGCAGACCATTACAGGTTTATCTGGTAAATTCTCCTCGGAATTTAGAATTTCATTGTCCCCATGGCCATCATCATCAACACATTTGTCTCCATTCCAATCCACTGGATTCCACTTCTTTCCAGTCAATGCCCTCACTTTAACAGCAGACACCCTGCAAGTTTGAGATTTTAGTTTCTGTTGTAACACTACTCGCACAACAAGACACTTAATCTGGTTTTCAGAGATCTCAAATCTGCGGCTGCATGAAGCAAGATTTTCTTTCAGGGCACATATAGAAACTTTCACATCATTCATGCGGCACTTAAGTTGCAAATTTGAAGCCTTCAGCTCATCCCCTTCTTTTGTAACTATATCCACCTCATTTAGTGGATATAGCCAATATCCAAAAGCCAATATCATTGTATCTTTTAACTCCACAAAACTCTGTTAAGATGCTAAAAACACTCTCATGGAGAGCCTTGCCTCTTATAAGCATGGAGCTAGTAATATCCAGTGGTGATATTTTTTGTATCTCTATTGCCAACTCACGCCATGGACTGTCAGTGGCCTCTTGATTATTGGAAACAGAGTCATTTAGTGCCCTTGAATCTAATCAGAGTAGAGAGCCAATTGCAAAAAAATCCCAGAAACAATTCAGAAAGTGGTTCTCTTTCTCCAGAACCACTCCCGGGACCAAGCTGTATTAGTCAGGACTCTCTAGTGAAACAGAACCCACAGGAGATATCTGTAAATAGTAAAAGGTTTTATAAAGTTGTCTCACATGATCGTGGGGATGCACAAGCCAGGACTCTGATGAAAGTCCTTGAATTCCCCAGGAGACGCTGTCTGTCTGAAGTAGAGATGGGAATTCTCTCTCTCTGAATGCTGAAATCCCTTCTCCCTTTAAGGCCTTCAACTGCTTGGATGAAACATCACTCATTGCTGAAGGCAATCTCCCAGTTGATTGTAGATGTAATCAGCCATAGATGGAATCAACTCACTGACAATAAAAGTCCATGGAATGTTCTTGTGTTACAATTAGCCCATTGCTTGCTTGATCAAACAACTGGGCACGATTACCTGGCCAAGCTGATATATTAGCCTAACCATCACAGTATTTCACACAGCATCGCTTCTGATTGAGGAACCCACTTCACAGCAACTGATGTGTGGGAATGGGTCTATGCTCATGGAATTCACTGTTCTTACCATGTTCCCCGTCATTGCGCTGTCATCCTGAAACAGCAGCTGGATTGATAGAACAATAGAATGGCCTTTTGAAGACTCCACTAGGTGGCAATACCTTGCAGGGCTGGTGCAATGTTCTCCAGGAGGCTGTGTATGCTCTAAAACCATGTCCATTCTATGGTGCTGTTTCTCCCATAGCTAGTATTCATAGGAATCAAGGGGTAGAAATGGGAGTGGTACCACTCACTATTATCCCTAGTGATGCACTAGGAAAACATTTGCTTCCTGTCCCTACATCCTTAAACCTGGCTGGTCTATCATTCTTAGTTCCAAAAGGAGGACTGCTTCCATCAGGAAACACAAAAATGATTCCATTCAACTTGAAGTTAAGACTGCCACCTGACCGACCACTTTGGGCTTCTCATGCCTCTGAATCAACAGGCAAAGAAGGGAATTACTTCTCAGCCCACCTGCCTCACCTGGGTCCCAGCCCCTATTGCCCATGCTGTGGGAGTAGGAGGGCAGGGGTTGGTTGGAAGGGGGCTCTGCCAGGGTCTGGCTATGACCGCTGCCTAGAGGGCTCTGGCTGCTGTGATGCTGGCATTTGGCTCTGTCCTAGTCTTCTAACCCTCTGAGTCCCGTGGGCAACAAGGGGCAGGCTGATGCGCTGGGAAAGGGAGGCAAGCTGGCTCCTAGATATGTTCTTCCACAAGGGCCAGGCAGCAAAGAGATCAGAGTGTGAGTGGCCACAGGAGGAGGCAGACGAGAAGATGCCACTGTCGTGTCCACCTCATGGCGATCGCGAGTAGTCCAGGCAGTCCAGGTCTCACAAGAAGCACACCACCTTCCACATCTGGCGCTCCAAGAAGCAATAGCACCCCCGCCGTCTAACTGTGGGGTGTTCATTCCGCACCCGCTCCGTGCGCCACTCGGCGAGGACAGATATCCTTTGTCAGGGAACTCCAACCTCAGGATTACAAAAAGTAACAAGACTCCAAAGAAGATGCAAAGCAAGTAGGTTGACTTGCGACGACTCCATAGATGCCGAAAGTAGATAACAAGACTCAAAGGATCAAAGCAAGACACGGTAAAGCAAACAGCACAAGCATCAGCATGGCAGCCCCAGTTCCCCTGACTCCACATCCCATGGTGTGATATGATGGGCCCAGGATGCCACACCTGAGAAACCCAGGACTAAGGGTGCAGCACCTTTTACATCAAGTAATAAATAAGCCAGTCCCCCTCTGCTACAGAGCGAGTAGTTGTACCATGTCCTGTTATGGTTGTCTGACCTCCTTAACTGCCTGTGTGACTAGCTGCAGAAGGTACTCAGGGTAAGGCTGGTTAGACCTTGAGGTTTGGCATACTCAGAACCCATGGGTAAGAATGCTTGGGACCCATGGCAGGCTGCCCTTTCCAACAGGAATTTCTTGTCTTTACTTAGTTTGCTAGGGGATTTTGATGTGAATGCCTACTGAATTTTATCAAGAGATTTTTCTGCATATATTGAGAAAACCATACCGATTTTCTCCTTAAATTTTTAATCTGGTATGTTACATTAATAGATTTTCTAATGTTAAACCATGCTGGAATTCCTGGGATAAATTCTACTTGGTGAAGGTATATTTTTAATACATTGATCAATTAATTTTACTAATACTATATTTAGCATTTTTATGACATCTATAACTGAGATTGGTCCATAGTTTTCCTTTACTTTTTAACCCATGTCTCTTTCAGGTATCAAGGATATATGAGCCTTATAAAATGAATATTTAAGCTTTTCTTCTTTCTCTATTCTCTGGACAGTTTATATAAGATAAACTCTAAGATAAAGGTTACCTGAAGTTTTAGTAAAGGTAACCTGTAAAATATCAGGGCCTGCTGCTTTTTGAGTAGATTTGAAATGCTGTTTCAATTTCCTTAACAAAGTAGGACTTAAATCAGTGTGTCTGCTTCAGCTTGAGTCAATGTTAGTAATTTATATATTTTTAGAAGTTTCTGTTCTCTTTATATTTTCAAGTATAGTGGTATAAAATATTTTTATGATTTAAAAATTCATAATTACTGTAGTTAGGTTTGTTTTTATTCCTAATATTATTTATTTGTGCTTCCTCTATTTTTTATAGTTGAGATTTGTTTTTTCATTAGTCTTCTCAAAGAACCAGTTTAAGTTTTCATTCTCCTCTCTACTATTTGTTTTCTATTTCATTAAGTTTTGGTCCTATTTTTATTACTCACTTCCTTCTCATTTGTTTTAGTTTATGGTGGTTTTTTTTGTTTTTTTTTTCTACCTTCTTGTATGAATGCTCAGTTCATTAATTTTTGGTCCTTTTTTCTAACATAGATAGTAAAGGCTATAAACTATTTTCTAAATATTGCTTTAGCTGCATACCATTAATTTTTTATATTGCATTTTCATTGTTGAATTCTAACTTTTTTTACAATTTCAGTTATGATTTCTCCTTGGAAAAATTAATAATTTATAAGTTAGATTGTGAATTTTCAAATAAATGGGATATTTTGTTTGTTTTCTTTAAAAAAAAAAAAAAAAAAGAAGAAGAAGAAGAAGGGAATTACTGTACTGGCTGGGGTGATTGATCCTGACTATCAAGGGGAAATATGACTGCAACTACATAATGGAGGTAAAGAAGAATTGCCTGGAATATAGGAGATCCCCCAGGTGTCTTAG
>JAQZBX010087067.1:0-12917 GCA_029593785.1 Cabassous unicinctus
ATTCACAGATAAACAGAAACTGAGAGAGTTTGTAACCAAGAGACCTGCTTTGCAGGAAATACTAAAGGATGTGCTACAGCCTGAAAAGAAAAGACAGGAGAGAGAGGCCTGGAAGAGAGTCTAGAAATGAAAATTATGTCAATAAAAGTAACTAAAAGTGTCAAAAGAGTGGTGAAAATAAAATATGACAGATAAAACCCAAATTTTCAGTAATAAACTTAACCAACTTGTATTCAGAAAATCAAAATTGATTGTTAAAAGAAATTTTAAAAAGATCTAAATAATTGGAAGAACATTCCATGTTTATGGCTTGAAAGACTAAATATCATTAAGATGTCAATTCTGCTCAATTTGATATACAGATTCAATGCAATCCCAATAAAAATTCTACCAGCATTTTTAAATAAATAGAAAACATGATTATCAAATTTATTTGGAAGGGTTAGGGGTCCTGAATAGCCAGAAACATCTTAAAAAGAAAAAGCAAAGTTGGAAGACTCTCATTTCTGGACTTTAAGTCATATTACCTAACTACAGTGGTAAAAACAGCATGGTACTGGTATAAAGACAGACACATAGACCAATAGAATGGAACTGATGGTTTAAAAAAACAGACCTTCACACCTATGGTCAAGTGATTTTAGACTAGCCTGTCAAACCCATCCAGCTCAGGCACAACAGTCCATTCAACAAATGGTGCTGAGAAAAATGGATAGTCATAGCAAAAGAAGGAAAAAGGACCCCTATTTCACACCCTGCACAAAAATTAACTCAAAATGAATAAAAAACCTAAATATAAAAGCAAGAACCATAAAGCTTCTAGAAGAAAAGGTAGGAAAATATCTTCAAGACCTGGTAGTAGGTGGTGGATTCTTAAATGAGATAAGAAGAGGACTGAGATGGTACATCACAATTGCAGGGTGGTGGGAATGTGGAAAGGCATGGGAAAAATACAACTGGAGTGACCTCTTGAGTGTGGCTAATAATGATAATGTAATATTCTTGCATGTATGCCACAGGTGTACTGTGTTGCTGATGGGGGAGTGTGGAGAATGTGTGCCAGGTGTATGCGGTGGACCTGGTGATAGTCAAATGATATTATCTCATAGTCTGTAACAAGTGTTCTGCCACGGTGTGGTGTGTTAATAGAGGGGTATTGCTTGGGAGTCTGTACATGTGCATGATTGTTTTGTAAGTTTACAACTTCTGTCATAAAAATATATTTTAAAAATAATAATAGCATGGGTTGGGTGGAAAATACATGAAATGTAAGATAAGGACTATAATTAGTAGTAAGATTTTGATGATATTCTTTCATAATCTGTAACAAATGTCTCATAACAATGTAAGGTGTTGGTGGAGGGTTGCTGTATGGGACCCCTGTATGACGTTATGAATGTTTGCTTTGTAAGTTCACAACTTTTACTACACACTTGTTTATGTATGTTCATGTATAAGTGGTATAAATAATAATAATAGGGTTGGGGGAAAATACTTTGGTTAGTAGTAATATTTTGAGGATGCTCTTTAATCATTAGTTCAAAATGTTTCACAACAATGCAAGCTATTGGTGGTAGGGTGAGGTATGAAAGCCCTGTATGATGTTATGTATGTTTGTTTTGTAAGTTCACAACTATTACTATACACTTATTGTTTATGTGTGTTATGTATGAGTGAGATACTTCAATAAATTTTTTAAAAATGCAAAGAAAGAGAAAGGGATAGACCTGTAATATAATACCTAATGATCAAACATACCTGTAATTGAAGAGGTACTATAGAATTACAATGGAAGTATTTATCTCATCAGCACGTTTCCATCTCAGACCTTTAAGTGTGCTGTTCCCTTTGGCTAGATCTCAGATAACCATATCAATCATTATCTCACATCCTTAGGGATTTTGCTCAAATATCTCCATCTCAGTGAGCTCTTTCCTGACCATCTTATATAAAAATTTACATTCATCTACCCTCCCACTCTTAGCTGGAATTTCTTCTCCTCCATTTGCTTTATATTTTTTTTCTTAGCCTTATCATTAATGAACTATATACTTTATTTATTTTTCTTGTTTATTATTTCTCTCCTACACCAAAACCATGTTCCATGAGGGCAGGAATTTTGATATATTTTGTTTTCTGCTGAATCTCCATTACCTAGAACATAGTTGATACTCAATAAATATTACTGATCAAATCTCAGTGAGGTTTAAACCTACTCAAAAGTAAAAGAAGGCATGAAGAAAGAAATGTAGGATGTAACTAAAAAGAAAAGTGGGTGTACCAGGCAGTGTCCATTTGAATACAAGTGACAGAAACCTAACTCAAAATGAAAATTTCTAAGCAAAATAGAAAATTTATTGGCTCATGTAATTGCAATATGTAGGATTTCATGCTTCAATCATGATTAGAGGTAGGTACTAAAATGATATTGCAAGAAATGGTCTCTTTGAGTTCTATTTTCCTTTGTGTAAGCTTCATTCTCAAGCAGTTTCTCTACTGGAGGTGGTAAAGAAGTTTCTAGGAGCTCCAGCGTTAAGTGCTTTTCACTTATCCACTCCAGGAGGAGAACCCTTGTTTCCCGATAGTTCCAGCAAAAATCCCAGTGCTATATGCTCATTGGCAGACTTGAGTCCTAGTCTATTCTGGAATTGATTCGCTCTAGCCTAGTCAGGGAGATAAAGAGCACTGATCGGCACGCCTAGGCCATGTGCTCACCTTTGGAACACTCCTACCAAACCACAGGATCCAAGAGTGGTGGTTCCTCAAAGGAAAATCAAGGTGCAGTTTCCAGAAGAAGGGGGAAGAAATGCTGGGCAAGTAAAAACACGTGTCTACTTCCAGACGAATCAGCTGGAGTGGGGGGATAGTGCAAGCAAGGGCATACCAAGCAAAGGCTTGCGGCCAAAGAAAGCATGAAGTATTTTAGGAAAAGAAAGTAATTCTATTCAGCTGGAAAAAACAAGGAAGGAATGATGAGAAACGAGGAGGTAAAAAGGGGTCAAACCATGCGGGGCCTTATAAAACGTGTCTAGAAGTTTGGATGTGATAATAAAAGCAAAGGGAAGCCCTTGAAGCCTTCCAAGCAGGAGAATTAAATGGCTAACCTTCTGTTTAACTACCCTATTTAGAATGGGCCAGAACAAGACTGGAGCCAGACACCTATTAGGAGTTGCATTTGTCCTAGGAGAGAAATGGTGGAGAACCATGGAAGTGACCATGGGGACGGAGAACGTCAAAAGATTTGAGACACAATTCAAGCATTCTCTGTACAGATCAGGATTTATCAATAGCTCTCAAAGCCTTACCTGGAAAATCTCCAAGCAGTCTGCCACTCCTCTCCTCTTCTTCCATGGTTTGTAGAACTTCTAGTAGGAAGGCAATGTTGTACCCACCTCCTTCTCTTCCCCTCTGTTGCCCTAGCTTCATTCCAAAATGGATCCAGCCTAGCTTTTCCAACAACAGGCCCCCTGCTGTAAAATCCATATGTAGATGAGCTGCTTAAATTTGCATAGATAATAAAGGCAAGTTAACAGAGCCATGGTGGCACCACCTAGGACAAGCACATTGTCCAAGAATCCAACAGAGCCATGTTTTATTCCTGCCTCTGCCACTTATTTGCTGTGTGCCCTTGAGCAAGTTACTTAACGTCTCTGAACCTCAGTTTCCTCATTTGAAAAATGAATATATTACATTAGCTCACTGGACAAGTATGGGATTTAAATGACTTTGTGCATCTGAAGGCCAGGAACAGTGCCTGGTACACATAACGAGCTCAACTGAGATCAGTTCCATTTTCCTCCCAATCCTTCTTCTCAAGTGCCTAAGAAGAACTTATGTGCACCTATTTTCCTCTTTGACAGCAATTCTTCATCATGCCCCAGTTTTATGATATAATTGTGATATATTTTATAATAAATTAAATACCAATAGTCAAGAGTCATCTAATTCATTATGTTCAGCCTCAATGACAATTAACTGTTTCAAATCTCCTGGCAGGACACCGACAGTGCTGGATACCCTCAGGCTACTGGTTAGGCCCTACTGGACCATGAGTTCATATTCTGGGGCTCATAAGGAGGAAACAGTATTTATAAAATAGAAGGTTAGACAGACCCTTTTATCCTATGGGATGTTTTTTGGATGCCTAGACATTGGGAATTTACTGTCATCCCCCAGCACAACAGTGCAAGGTGTTGGTGCACACTGTCAACACACAGTGCTAATCATCCCCACTCTAGCTGGTGATTACAAAGAATGGAGGAAATAAGGAAAAATAGTTCTAAGCCTTTAAGTGTAGCTTACACCCCTGTAACTGGCTTCTAACTGATAGAATACAACCAAAGTAATGGGATGAACATGAATGCACGTATGTGATTATGCGATTATTTTACATTAGATTATAGTGCTCATCTTGGTGGAATCTCTCACTGTCTTGCTGGTTTTGAAGAAGCAAACATCCATATTGGGGAAGCCCATGTGGCAAGGAACTACCGGCAGCCTCTAGATCTGTGGGCAGCCATCAAAAAACTGAAACCCCGAGTCCTATAGCCCAAGAAACTGAATCCTACCAATAACCCTGTGAGTTTGGAAGTGGATCCTTCCCCAGTCAAGCTTCCAGATGAGAACCCAGCCCTAGCCATCACCTTAATTGCAACCTTGCAAAGAACTCAGCTAAGCCCTGCCCATATTCCTAAGCCACATGCACCATGAGATAATAAATGTGTGTTGTTTTAAGCCATGAGTTTGTGGTAATATCGTTATGTGCAACAGATAACTGATACACATGATGAGTGCTAAATGAATGAATAATGACTCAATGAATGCAAAATTGAAGGAAATTTCAAATCAAAAAAGGGGCAGACAAAGGAAGTTCAATTTAACATGCAAATAATTATTGAGATTCTATTAGATACAGAGTACTAGTTAATTATGCTGAGGGCTAGTGAGGATGGTTCCTTAATCAGGGTAAGCTAAATGTGATAACATACCACTCCAAAACCTTAATGAGGATTAACACAACAGAGATTTCTTTCTCACCCACATCAGAATCCAACGCAGGCTGTAGAAGGGTAGGAAGGGAACTGACCTCTGCTCCACGCAGTCATGCAGGGACCTAGGTCCTGCCTCTTGTGGCTTCCCCCTCCACTGGTTCAGAGTATTGCACTCAATCCTCAGTATCCACCCAGCAGACAACGGAAAGAGAGCATGGAGAACCACAGGGCAGCTTTTTAGTTAGGAGCAAAGCCAAGAAGCGGATGAGTCATTTCTGTTTTCATTTCTTGGCCAAGACTCAGTCACATGGTTTCATTCAGCTGCAGAGGATGCTGGAAAATGTAGTCTGACCAATGCCCATGAGGAAAAGGAAAAGGTTTGGTAAAGCTGTAGTAGTCTGTGCTGCAGAAGGGGAGTAACAAAGATAGAAGAGTAATTAAAGCACAGCCTTGACCTCAAGTAATTCATAATGTATGGAGAGAAACAGGCAAGTAGCAACTAATTATAACACACGGAACGATCTGAAATATTCCTGAGAGACCAAGAGGGCACCTTGCTGTAATGGAAACCTGGGGCTAAGCCTTGGTGCTGCCCCCTGTTGACTGTGTAACCCAAATTTATTCACCTACCCTCTTAAGCTTCCATTTTCTCACATTTACATTTCAGAAAATAACTTACTCCCTCAGTGCCTCCATTTCCTCACCTATTAAATGGCAATATTATTGCTTCCTCAGAAGTTTGCTGTGAAGATGAGAGAATCCATGTAAATGATAAGCTTAGCACAGTTTTTGGCACATAGCAAAAAGTCTATGTGCATTAGCGATCATTATTCCTTATCATTATCATGATTATTAAGTGCTGTGACCCAAAAGGATTTGGAAGCACTTCATAAAGTCTAAAGAGTTCTCTACATGCAACGGATTGTTGTTACATTGTTCCAAGGGCTTTGGAAACTCGGAATAGAACAATTATTCCTGACCCTAGGAGAGTGGGATGGGCTTCCTCGGAGAGGAGGCATTCAATCCAGGCTTTGAAGATCAGGGCTGGGTCACTCCAGGGGCTGCTGTGTCATCACCGGGACCATCTGGCCTCTTCAGCCCAGAGAGTTCACTCTGAGCGGGAAGGAAATGAGACCCCTGAATTCAGGACAGGCTGAGAGGTGACTGTGGCCACATTCTCCAGCTCCTGTTTCGAGGCAGGGACACCCAAACCTCCACCTTTTCTGTAACTTGGATGATTTAAAAAGAAATTTGAAAAGAGGCACCAGGTGATCGAGCAGGTAATAAACTTATGGAATCCATTTCTCTAGGAGGTTGCCAAGGTGGAAATTTTAAATCATTTCCCCAAAAGCTTAGTTAAATTCATGAGTGATCAGTTCCTAATGGATTAGCAAAGCCTGTTAGGAGGCAAGTCCTTAAGCTTCGAGGTTGAAGTCTTGGAGCAGATGTGCCCTCCTATGAGACTTCTATCTGCATCCCCGTCATAGACAAAATATTTCATGTTTCTCTGAGATGACTCTCAGTGACAATTCAGCTAAAAATCACTGCAAGGACCTGAAATGGCACTTTAGACCCGAGAGGGCCAGTACAGGACACCTGTACCCTCATTTCTCCAGGCAGGCCTCACTGGTCCATCTCGCACCACTCCCCACCCAGCTGCATTACCAGCCCAGACTCTCTCCTAACATAGTGACGACTTGGCCATCTCCCAAGGCCCCACCGCTTTACTTAAATGAGGTCCAGGGGGTAGAAGTGATTGGGCCAAGGTGCTCGCTCCAGTGCCATTCCTGTAAAAGCTCTGGACAGGTCAGCTACGATGTGAATCAAATAGAATCCAGTGTCCATGCCTCAATCCCAAGTGATTGAGACAGATGTACAGCCCCTGTGGTTCCTTCCCTCCTCTCTTATTCGGAAACCTGTCAGTCCCTTTATATCATGGAAGTCTGGACTTAGGAGAAAATAATATATGACAGTCGAGAAGCAGAGGAGGGGAGCAGATGTAGCACAGTGGTTGAGTGCCTGCTTCCCATGTATGATATCCCAGCTTCAATCCCTGGTACCTCCTAAAAACAACAAACTTACAAATGGAAAAAAAAAACAACTTTCACTGGGGAGCAGATGTAGCTCAGTGGTTGAGCGCCTGCTTCCCATGTATGAGGGCCTTGGGTTCAATCCCTGGTACCTCCTAAAAAAAAAAAAAAAAGAAGGGGGAGGGAGAAAAGGAAGGAGAAAGAGGTAAGAGGAGGAGGCAGGAGAGGCGGAGACGATCTTTCTCGTGTGCATTGTACTTGACCTTTTGTAAACACCTTTATATACATTATTATGTTTAACTCACACTGTTTCCCCAGAACAACTGAGGCTCAGGGAAGTGCAGGTGACTTGCCTACAGTCACACAGCTCCTAAGTGAGAGAGCGAAGACTCAAGACAGGCCATTTGTGCCAAATGGAGCTGTTTTCTGCTCTTACAGCTGGGATTCATTTGGAAAAAAATGTCTCTCCTCCTCTGGGGATCGGATGCCCCAGTCTTCCACAGCAACTGAAAGGGCAAAATCCCGATAGCATGGCCGGTTCCCCGGGCCCATGCTGTTTCACCCCGGATTCCCCTGCTGCCCAGGGAATGAAGACGTCTTTGTTGATGCACCAGCAGAGAACATCATACTGCAGCAGCTGAGGATAGCACTCAGGTACCAGATGTCCACCCTCTGCCCAAGCCGACCTCTCTGTCACTCCCTAATGGTGAGACTGGTGCCACCAAAAATAACCTAACATCCAACTGCCTCCCGTTCATTCCCAACACTGTTTATTGAACATCTACTGTGTTCTGGGCCCCAGGCCTGGCCTTGGAAACACAGAAAAGACAGTTCATGGACCTTACAGTGTAGGAGGGGAGGATAAATAAATATGTTTTAAATAAATGAAAATAATTTCCAAAGTGATAAATGTGAGAGTCATATGACCAAGAATAACTAAGGGGTTGAATAGAGCAAGCCTACTTTAACAGGCCTTCCCGAGAAGATGACCTTTAGGAAGATGACCTTAAGACCTTAAGGATGAAGAGGAATCATCCATGTAAACAGGATAGGGAAGAATATTCCAAGCAAATGGAAGGGCAAGTGCAAAGGCCCAGAGGCAGGAAAGCTTATACCAAGGAGCACAAGGCCAGCAGAAGCTAGAGGGCAAGGATTATTGTTCAATTTGAAAGATGAAAAAACTGAGGCCTGGAGTGTTGTAATGACTTGTCTACGATAACACAGGTCTTTTTAAATGGCTTAAGTTAGACAGGCGTCCCCAAATGGATTGTGATGCTGTAAACAGACCCTCGAGGACTTTGTCAGAGAACAGCTTCTCTGCAGACTATTGAGCTGCTCAGTGCCCTCTTAGGGTCCTAATTTTCTAAGAGTGACATCACAATCAACTACCAGGCAACTGACTGCAGTGTTGCCAGACAGAGATGCTAATCTGAGAAGATTCGGGCTACAAGAGAGGAGAGGAGATGCTTTCTGAATAGGGAAGTTCCTGTATGCTTGTAAGTGTCCTTCCCCTGCCGGGAGGAACAGCAGAGAAGGAAATTGCACATCGAATGACATGACCAACGAGGCAGGTGGCTGGTCTGTTTTTCCAAAAGCCTCAGCTAATCTCAGGAGCTGGGCGAAGGTTCCAGCTTGTCATGTCTGTTGGGGGAAATTCCTCTGAAGTCTCTTCTTGGCAGTCTAGCAAACTATTTCCTGAGCAATTATGTTTTGCTCTGGGTCCATCCTAACCTCTAGAACAGTGCCTGCCACCTTGCAGCACCTAATATCATTGGAATGAATGGTAAGGAGGTTGTACATGGTCAGATAAGGATGGAAAGGCAAATAAAGCTCATTCACTCAGTCAGTCAGTCATCCAGTGTTATGTATCGACAAACACTGAGTCCCAGATATATGCCTGCCACTGTGCTAGACCTGGGGTGAGAGAGGATAAAAGATGGGAAAGGCATGTGGCTGTTCATTGAGTCACTCAATCTATGTTGGCACCTGGATTAGCTTTTCACAGCACACTGTATTTATAGGGTTTCATGTTATAGCAGCTATTGAACAGCACTGTCCCTGGCTTCACCCTGAGTTCAAATCAGACCTGACCATTTGTATAACCAAGGGCACGTTTCTCAACCTCTCAGTTTCTCAGATGCATGGGAATAATAGAACATTTCTTCCTGTTACTGTAAGTCCCCAGTGCTGTACTTGTGGAAGGGGCTTAGCAGGGGTCTTGGCATATGGTAAGTGCTCAATACAGATAGCCAGTCTCACTATTATCAGGTATTTTCTGATCTCCCTATCAAGACTTAGATGTAGATATTTTGTCCTCACTTTACCATGGAGAGTCACAGGCAGGGCCTTTGAGGAACCAGAACTCGAATTTGAGCCTTTGCTATCCATAGCAATGGTCCCCTTGAACTCATGCCTGCTGATTCCAAATAAGGAGTTTGGGAGGCTTATTAGACACCCTGGTAGAAATTTGCCCATTTTATGTTTACTTTATAGATGGGACACTGAGGACAGAAAGTTAAGTAAATGGTCCAAGGACAAGAGTCTTGGTAGAGCTGGGATTCAAATTCAAGCTTCCTGGTTCTTACTATATGTCAGACCAGGTGCCCAGTTCCAAAGCTGTGAAATTAAATATAACCCAGACCCTTCCCTTGAGAACCCCCAGCCTAGGAAGTTGTGGTCAATTAGAGTGGAGGTACAGCTCCCCAAAAAGAGCCACGGGAACTGGCCCACAGTCTTCACATATATCTGGGGGAGGCTGACCTTTGAAGAAGACGGACAGTAGTAAGGTAGCACAACACATGGGCTTCCACCCCTGCCACTCTCAGGCCTGTGACCTTGGACAAGTCATGTAATGTCGCAGAACCTCAGTTTCCTCATCTCTAAAATGGACATGATAACACTTACCTCCCTAGGCTGCTCACAGTCAGAAGTGGGCTCCTCCCTTAGACCTGCCCCTTGCCAGAAGCCAGGAAGTCAAAGGAGGGCTAGCTTATACATACCATGGGGTAGAGACTCTAACGGCCTTGCTTATCGCATTCGTCCTCGTGCACGCCCTAAGCGGGGACCCCCTGTGGACTGGAGGATGGTGGGGCAGGGCAGCCAGGGCAGAGGAGGAAGCATGAGAAAGCTCATGAAGGTATGTTCAGAAGTGGAACAGGTAGGGAGATATGGGGATGGAGGACGGGGCATTGGGCCTATACAAGGCATTGGGGCAGACACTGAGGATTGGCTACCCAAAGGCTATTTATAACCAATTTCTCCTGGTCTGCCTCTATTACCCAGATTGAAAAGCTAAAATAATCTATTTCCGACCTGCCTGGAGAGCTACAGGCACAGACTGGTCAGTGAGACGTAGCAGAAGGCTCGGGGAGATTTTCCTTTCTGGGAGAAGCGCTGCGCACACGGGCGGACGCCCATGCATTGTGTCCTCTCCTTTTGAGGTTTTCCCCTTCTTCCCTGCTGGAAGACCCCCGGGGAGGCAGCAGCTGCTGTGCACCCAGGAGCCTGCAGGCCTGCAGGGCAAGGAACGGGGAGGCCTTTGTTCTGTGTAACCAAGAATCCTCTGTTTGTTTGAGCTACTATTAGTTTCCTATTATTCACAGCCAAATGCAGTCCTAGGGTTTGCAAGGGCTTTCTAGCGTGTTCCCCAGCTGTTCCCCTCCCTCGTCTTCTTCTCCTTAGGCCAATCAGCAGGAAATCCCCAAGTGGAGTTTTCCAGATGCTCCCCCACCTCCGAGAGATTTAGACTTCCATTCGCCACCACGATCCTGCTGACCAGGACGTTTCCTGTAGCCTTTCCTCATCAGGGTGAGACCCCAGGTAGAAACGACCTGCAAACTGACCTGGCCCTCCTTGTGTGGCTTTGTCTAGAGCTGCTTTCGCTCCCGGCTCCCTGGCTGCTCGACTGCTGGGTTCAAACCACCACAGCTCCTGAAAGATCACACCAGGCAGGGGCCTTCCAGGGAACCGAGCTGTAGCGAGAACAGTATGTTTACCCTTGCACTTTTTCTTTTCTACATTGCCTGGAGGATAATTATGATTACGATGGTCCTTTTTTTACTTCCTCGGTAAGCACTTTGGAACAAACGGGAAGGGCCCATGGGAAGCTGGACATGGTGCTTGTGCCCTAACAGTAAACCAGAAAGACAGCAGAGAGCTCCAGAGCGCCTGTCACCAGGAAGACCTGAGGAGGGCTCCTGGTGTCGGGAAAAGCTGACAGTCTTGGCAGTGAGCAAAAGGGGTGACTGGGTGTCCTGTCAGGGGAGCTCTGAGTATTCTCCAGTGGGTCTGGAGAGATTATCCTCCCAGGGCAAGCAGCTTCGACTGACTTCTTTCAACTTGGCTGTTTTACAATTCTATAGGGGTAGAAATTGCAGAAAACTCATAGCACTGCAAATGATTCATTGCACGCACGCATGTATGTTCTCCTTTCAACTGGTTTGAATATCTTACTGGTTCTTTCATTGATTAATGAATTAAGTGAAATCTTTGTTCTTTTTATATGTGTATGACTGTCGTGATTTTTGTTTGTTTTTGCTTTTTGTAAAATTAAACTTTAACACTGGGCTTGGAGTCAAGGGAGTAGAGAGCTGTGGCCCAGAAGGAAGTCAAGGGACCTGGAGCCAAAGGGAGGGCACTCAGGCGGCACTGGTGTGGCCACCATCCTGGCTCTGTGTCCAGCAGCACAGAGCCACAGGGGAGTCCAGTCAGCACCCTTCAGACCAGGACAGCACTGAATCCAGCACAGCAGCCTACAGGTCCACCCACGATGTGTCCAGGAGCAGGACTAGCCCATCCCAGGGACTCAGCCCATCCAGAGTTCCCTGCATGGAAATTCCTCTTTTCACCCAGAAGGGTGGTATCGGGGTGGAGAAAGGCAAGCCCCACCCCCAGTACTAGGGTAGCCCTGGACAAGGTCACACCATCCAGTTAAATGGCCCAACCCCCAGAGAAGGCAAGAGACCTGACCAAGGTAGCACAGACTTTAGAGGAAGAGATGGGAAGGGAACCCAGGAATCCCATCACCCAGCCCAGGCCTCCTGCACAAATCCTATTTTTGCACTCAACTTTCCTGGGAAGAAACACATTTGTAAAGGCCTTCAGAGTTCCAAAGAGGAGAATGGCTGTGGATTTTGTGACCTCTGTCACTGGCTCTGCTGTCTTAGACCAGCCACTTTTCCTCACTGAGCCTCGGCTCCCTCACCTGATTGTACAGGTGATGGAAGGAACCAAAAACTAAACCAAGCAGGTGTTGCGCCCTTAGGGAGTTCAGTATTTGCTGACTCCAACCTCTTCCCTCTTTAAATCAGTACCTGCTCATTGCTCTCCAACCTGAATGGAATCCACGCACTGGCCAGCGGGAGGCAGACAGAGCGAGGGAGGAGGAAGAAGCGTGCATGTGTTGCACGTTTGTGTATGTGCACGAGCACGTGTGATACCTGTAGTGCAGCAGATACAATACTATGTTTGAGTGTTCCCAACCCCCTCCCTCTGGATGTGGAGAGGAAAGGTTTCTTTCCTGAAATCTCAGCCTACGTCTCTCCTTCACCAGAGAGAACTTGGGATCATGGGCAAAGCAGAGAGAATACAAACGGCACCTGAGAGGCTAAGATAATCCACGTCACAGGTCAGCAAAGTGTGGCCCGTGGGCCAAATACAGAATTTTTAAAATTTTTAAATGAGTCCTGGGTTGAAAAATGCCCCCTAAAGATTCACATCCACCTTGAACTTCAGAAGGTGACCTTATTTGGAAATAGGTATTTGTGGATCTAATCAGTTCAGTCAAAATGAGATCACACTGAATTAAGGTGGGCCCTGAATCCAGTGGGACTGTGTCCTTATAAGAGGTGGGTAATCTGGGCTCAGAGACAGACCCACAAGGAAGGCAGCCACGTGA
>JAQZBX010087068.1:0-12915 GCA_029593785.1 Cabassous unicinctus
ACTGTGTGGGAGAGAGTGTAGACTACAATGTGAACTATGGTCCATGCTTAATGGCAAAGTCCCAGGATGCATTTATCAATTGCAATGAATGTGCCACACTAATGAAGATGTTTATGTGGGAGGGTGTGAGAGGTGTGGGGAGTGGGGCATATGGGAATCCCTATATTTTTGTGTAACATTTGTGTAATCTAATTATCTTTAAAAAAAAGAACTTTTACATGTTAAAAGTCAAAAAAGGAAAAATTAAATGATTCAGCCAGTATGGAAAAAAGAAAAAAAAAGACAGTGATAATGGCAAAAGGACATACAGACATATAGGACGATGGACCAGAACAAAGAATTCAGAGTAGGCCTACTCATTTGTGGTCAATTGATTTTGACAAAGGTCCTCAGGCAATTCAGTGAGTACAGGGATAATTAGATATCCTATCTCAAAGAAAAGAACCTCAACCCATACTTTACACCATATACACTTATTAAGTAAATTTGGATCACATATCTAAATGTAAAATCTAAACTATAAAATTTTAGAAGAAAACAGAGGAGTAAATCTTTGTGTTCTTTGGTTGGGCAAATAAATTACACTAAAAGCACAATACAAAAAGAAAAACCCTAGTAAACTCGGTTTCAACACAATTAAAAGAACTTCTGCTCTTCAAAAGATACTGTTAAGAAAATGAAAAGATGTGACAGAATATGAAAAATATTTGCAAATAACATATCTGAAAATGAACTTATATCCATAAGTATATATAACACTCAAAACTTATTAACTGAGAAACAAACAACCCAACTAAAACAAAAGAGCAAAGAAGATATACGATGGCAAACAAACACATGGAGACAAGCTCAACATCATTAATGAGGAAAATGCAGATTAAAATCACAGTGAGATAGCACTACACAAACAATATAATGACCAGAAGGAGAACAGAACAACAACAAAAGAAACCTAACAATACAAAGTAATGGTAAGGATGTGGAGCAAATGGATTTCTCACACATTGCTGGTGGGAATGAAAATGGTTCAGCCATTCTGGAAACAGTGTACTTTTTCTCATAAAGTTAAACATACACTTCTCATACCACTTAGCAATCCCAGTCATAGGTATTTACCCTAGTAGAATGAAACTTATGTTCACACAAAAACCTGTATGCAAATGTTTATAATGGATAATTCATAATTGCTCCAAATTGGAAACAATCCAAACACCCTTCAACTAATAAATCCACACAATGGAATACTACTCAGCAACAAAAAAGGAATAAAATACTGACACATGCAACAACATGTATAAATTGCAAATGCATTACACTAAGTGAAAGTCAGACTTGCAAGACTAAATATTGTATCTTTCCACTTACATGACATATCAGAAACGTCAAAACTGTAGATACAAAACAGATCACTGGTTTTCATTAGCTAGGAGTGGTAAGAGGGGCTCACAACAAAGGGACATGGAGAATTTTTGGGGCTGAAGGAACTATTCTACATTTTGATTCTGGGTACAGTTACATTTCTGTTTGCATTTGTCAAAATTCAAAGCACTGAATTTTTGTGAATTTAGTGAAAAAGGGTGTGCTTTTCTGTATATAAATCACTCATTTAAAAAATACATTGTTAAAAAAAATAAACAGGCAAGGCATAAACTAGGAAAATATTTATAAAACACATATCTGACTTTTATTCAGAATATATAAAGAACTCTTACAACTCAATAATACAAATAATTCCTTTAAAAACAGGCAAAAGATGTGAACAGGTATTTCACAAAAGTATACAGATAGTAAATAATTGCATGGTAAGATGCTCAATCTCATTAATATCAGGGAAATGCACAATAGAGTCAAATGAGATACAACACATCCAACAGAATGGCTAAAATTAAAAAGACAAAAACTGACAACACAAAGTGATGTCAAGGATGTATAGCAAATGGAACTTTCATACATTGCTTGTGGAAATGCAAAATGGTACAACCACTCTTTAACTTTTATAAAGTTAAAGCTGTAGTTACTATATAACCAAGCAAACTCATTCCTAAATATGTACCCAAGAGAAATGAAAATATATGTTCACAGACAGATATTGTACTCAAATGTTCATGTTTTGCTCACAATAGCCATAAACTGCAAACAAACCACCTGAGCAACAATTGGTGAATGGATAAATAAACTGGTATAGCCCATAATCAAGTACTACTCAGCAATAAGGACTGATAAAAAATGTGGACAAATCTGGTACTTTTTAGAGTAATGTAAATGTTCTTAGTCATAATTTTGGTGGCAGTTACATGGTTGCAAACATTTGTCAAAACTCATCAAAATTGTATATTAAATATTGGGAATATGTATCATATTTAAATTAAAGCTTTTCTAGACCTTTTCAGGTTTTCAAAACTATAGCTCAATCAGAAAACAGAGACAAGCAAAAATACTGTTTTTAATAACTCTAAATCCCACCATCCAAAGACAGGAACTGCTATTAGCATTTTTATGTTCATCATTCTGGATATTTTCCAATGTAAATATTAACTTTTGGTCAAAACTAAAATAGGAAAAAAATATTTTAAAAAAAGCTAAAATAGGCAAAGACTTTACATACTGATCAGGGGCCTCCTTTTTTAAATTCCAAAATATATCACAAATATTATTTTCATTTCAATAAATATACCATGTATATTAAAAAATGGCAAGTTATTCTATTACTTTCCTAGCTGTAAATGAATGAACACCAAAAATTTCTACTATATTATGTCTTTGTTGTCATTAATTATTTGAACCTTTGCAAAACTTGGTTTTATTAATACATTACTTAATTCTTAAATTTTCTAAGGAACATATTTTCTAGTTTTGCTAGATAAAATTCAAAGAAATATTTTATAAAAATAGAAAATAATCTTAACTTCTATGGGGTGACAGGACAATTAAAAACTAAACATCAATAAAAGGACTTTGGGGAAGAGAGAGATTATTTGTTGCCATCAGCTCTTTGTAAATTTAAGGGAAGATGCTGTACTCAAGCACAAAAAGGGCCACTCTATTTAAACAGGTTTTTTTTTTTTTTTTTTAATGAAAGAAAAAAGAAACCCCAGGGTCTAAAATGTAATGAGTGATCCTATTAGTTCCACCAGACTAAAATCATACAGTCTACGTATGTGGTCTTTTCAGCCACATCTGTCATGAACCATTTTACACCACAAAATGCAAAATACTGAGCAGTGATTTAGTAGATGAGACCTGGGAAAGTATTCAACATTTGATTTCCCCCAAAAGAAAAACTGGATCATAGGAAGATAGGTAACAGCTCTGTACAGAGCGCACTCAGGATTTAATGCATTTTAAAATCAAGTCTTAAATAATCCAAACAACAAAGAGAAAATCAAATGATGTAATGGATTAAACAAAATGAGAAAACAAAAGAAATCTCAATCATGATTTTCTTAAAATACAAATATTTTGTTTGACTAGAAAACATGGATGGATCAATTATTTAAAATATATGAAATAAATAAAGTGCTTACCATATAGTAAATGCTCAATAAATGGCACTTATTATTTTAAATATTCCAAAAAAACACACTTAAGCATTTTGTATACTGATCTGATATTCCTTTCAAAAGCTCTCAGTCAAGTTTAAATGGAATTTTTACATAATTAAAATGTATAGTCTAGAAAAATTTTTTAATTATTTATTTTACTTAACAGCTGAAAACTACATTATTCACTTTTTGGTAAATATCTTTAAATAATGTTATTTTACTGTCATCAGAAAAAAAAAACCTATAGTTTCCATTATAAGAAAATGTTGGCAATCATTCCAAAATTTTTAACGACTTAAATTAAGACATACTAAAGTGTTTAATTTTTAAATATCTCATTAAATAAATTATTTGCAATGCTTCTAAAATCACTGAAAAAGAAATTGCTTATTTGTTATATAAACAAGCATCCAAATCTTATACACTTGTCTGTCTTTCAATAATGAAGTCTGGAGAAAATAAATTCACAGACACCCAAGTGAATTGGCAACTGTAAGTGACAGAAGCCCTTCTAAATCCTCTGTTTACACTGGGGATTAGTGGAGTAGATTTTGAGTTGCAAACTGAACAGTCTATGGTCAAGGGAACCTGCTCCCTGTCAGCCTGCAGGGCATAAGGACAAAGCATGGTCCTGGTAGGAAGTGACCCATAAACGTATTCCTACCCAGGATTTATACAAAGCCAGTCTGCCTCACAGAAACTCCATATGACCATTAACTGGCCTGCAAGGCCTGCCAGGAGGCCTAATTACAGGTCTACAGAGCCCAATAACAAAAGCTGAAGGGCTTTAGCCTAGGGATGATCTGCTTTATACTGACTTGAGAGAGTCCATATAGAGGACCCAAAAGAAAGAGGTTTAGCTTTAAAATTCTCCCCAGAGATCTAGCATTGTACTTGAGCCTAGAAAGCCTACATGCAACATACTTCAGCTAGGCTTAAACATACCACCCTCTCAAAATTAACATTCAACTACTGTCTGCTTAACATCTGCTCAAACATGGCAAGTTGCTGTGATATTGTTAGACTCTAGCTGATAGCTTTCTTCTTACTAAATATTATTAGGGGTAAGTAAAAGTCATTCATATAAAAATGTGTAACTGAAGCTAATATAAATAACTTACATTTTTAAAAAGCAATTATTTACTTAATTCTCTTTAAGAAGCACTAATTATATCTGGATAACAGACATAAATCATGGTCATTACTGAAAACTAGATGTTAAATTAACATCATCAATTTGATTTTACATTAAAGCTTTTCAATCTTATGTAGAGTTTCTGAAGTTTGGATAAACCAGACTTGATTTTTAAAAAAAGTTTTACCCAATGTCCAAGTCAATTAAACTATTTAAAGTTTATGCATTTCTTCCTTTTTAAAAGTACTACGCTTAATTCTTGATAACTTTTTCTAACTGTAAGTGCATGCTGGTATATGCATATGACTTAATTACTTCATAAAATCACTCTGGGTAAAGACTTAAAAAAAAAACTACTTATAGAACACTCAGTTATGTGCTAGGTGTTATTCTAAAAATTTTATTATATTAATTTATTTAGTTCTTATAAAAACTCCATGAGGTACATATTATCTTTGTTTCATAAGTAAAAGAACTGAGGCTTAGCAGAATTTATTAAGTTTTCCATAGTTTAATCAGTTAATAGTAGAAATGGGAATCAGCCAGCTGTCTGACTCAAGAACTTATAATATGGCCTGTTACATAATTGCTAACATTAACTGAGTGCTTACTATGTGCCAAGTAGTATTCTAAGTGCTTACAAAAGTAACACACAACAACAACCCCATCAGTTATATACTATTAGTATCTCCATTTTAAAGATGAGGAAACCAAAGGAGAGAAAAGGGGAATTTATCTGTCCAAGGTCATGAAGTTAATCAATGAAGCCAGATATAAATCTATACTACCAACATACAATCAAGCAGAAGCCTACATGGGGGGAAAAGAAGTTTGAAAGTAATTTATTTATATGGAATCAAAATTAATTTTTCAATCACTTACTCTGTTTTTTAAGTGTGTCCTAACATGAAAGCCTCTCTCACAATTAGTCTATTTCTCTAAGCCACAGATCTGTGGTCCGAAACCAACAGAGGAAAACTTTGTCAGCATTAAACCAAGGTAGCAAAATGTTTTTCTATGCTCCCTGGACACAGTTCAACATTATTAAAGCAATCTCATTTGTAACTATAAGAATCTCAAATATTTAGAGCTATACTGGACCTTAGAGAACTGATGGAACTTACAAGATCACATAGTTATGAGGATAGAGGATCAGGACTTAACTTCCAGGTACTTAATGGGTAATTAAGAGAATAAAATCTCATTTTAGCATGATGTAAAATAATTGAAATGGCTTATTCCTAAGCATAGCTTATCACCTTGAAATAGTACACATTTGTGCTTAACTAATCTGTGTTTTAACAATACTTAACCAGCTTCTATCCCAGCAAAAGTCACTGAAATGTCTGTCGTTACTAGATTTAAGACTTCTGTAAGGCAAAAACATTGGAGATCATTTTGCAAAGATATAAATTTGGCTGTTATGAACACTCTATAGTGTTAAGGAAAAGAACATTTTTTTCTGGCTGAATTTTTAATCCTTCTGTATTATCAACTAAAAAAACTTATTTCAGAATCAAAGGAATGCTCAAGGATAGTAATTATTTTATTGTAAGGTAATTGAAGAGCTAAGCCTAATAAAACAAGGTATGTATTCAGAAATATTTTCTATTGCCCTTCTTTCTGTCTAACACAGCTCAGGGATTTAATCTGTGGATAGAAATAGCTCAAGAGTCAGAAATCATTGGATTTTAGTACTGGTTCTGCCACTTATTAGCTATGTGATCTTTTACAAGTCATTTAAGCTTTCAGGATATTTGTAAAATGGAGTTAATTAGCTCTCCATGCAGTGATGTGAGTCAAAGGATAAAAGATTTATGAAAGGGCTTTGAAAACTATAAAGCACAATACAAAGGGTTATAGATATTATTCAGAAAATGAAATATTACAAAAGAGATATCATGATAAAGTTGATTGACCATACATGCACTAAAAGAATTTTCTATTTTTTGTTGTAACATTAGAATATATCATTTTAAAGGTTGCATGTGTCAAGAGTTCCATTAAAAGTAAAATATTGAGGAGACTCTGAAGAAAATTGTGTCTTGAAAGCACTTGTCTTCTCACATTGATGAAAAATATTTTTATTTTGGCAAAATCTCGCCTCCAAATTCTTCTTCAGACCCTTGAACACACGTAACAAAAGGAGATGTGTTTTGTGAAAATTAGAGATGATGTTTGGAATGGTGCTAGCATGTCAAAGAGTAAAAGAAATCCTTAACCATATTTATTATCTTCCTTCTTCCTCCTGTGCGATAATCATGTTTCATTATCTTTTCTGTCAGGTACTACCTTAAAGTTTAAGGTTAAAAAGTCAGATTACTGTCATATATCTTCTTTTGAAGCCAGAGAACTTTTTGGTACATTTATTTTAAAATCCATAAAATGGTGGTTAAAACGAAAACCCCAATATTTAAAGGTTTAATTTTCATAGATTATTTGCTTCTTCACAACAATTTATTCACCAAAGATTAATAGCTGGAATTTTATTTGGTATAGTTACCACTACAGGTGTCATTAAAACGGTGGAGAAATATGTAGAAATTTTAGATGTGGTTCCTGATCTTCAGAATTTTATTATTACATTGGGGAAAAAAGTCAAATACATCTAAATCACTCAAATATTAATGTCAGCAGTGTATGAGTAAGTATCAGCATAAATGGTGTGCACAGACAAGAAGTTAAAGAATTCAAAAAGAAGACAAAGATTATGGGCTGGAATGACCCAGGGCATTATGTGGAAATCTGATTTGAGATAGGCCTTGAGGTGTCTAGAGAGGGGAAAGGAAGGAGGAGGACATTTCTGGAAAAAAAAAAAACATGACTAAGGATTTGCAGGTAGAAAAAAACATGGGTAACTCAAAGAACAATGAGAACAAGTACAATGATGGATTCTAGGAGACAAAGTGAGAAAAGTCTCTGGATCCACTGTAAAAACCATAAAATCTTAAGCACAGAAGTAAAACTGATTTTGTGATCATTCGGGAGCCATTAAATAATTCTGAGCATGACTAAATGGTGGCTTAGAAAGATCATCTGGCAGTGATGTTTACAAGAAGCAACATGGAAATGAACATTTAATGGCAGCTAACATTTGCCAGGTGCTGGGCTAGGCACTTCATGTCTTATTTATCCTCACAACAACCCTACAACATGTTATTATCTTACCTATTTACAGATGAGGAAATTATGGTACAGAGACTTTCCCAAACCCAAATACTTTCAAGCAGGTAACTTAAATGTATGACCTGATCTAGTTAAGTCAATAGGGAACTATAGTGAACTGAAAAACACATACATCTGTCATATTCAACTTAAAAAAAATAAAATAAAATAAAAAACCTCTGTTCTGGCTAAACCATAAACATCAAACTGCTCAAAGTTAAAGATTAAGTAAATGGTGGGAGCAGGCTTAGAACCATTCCACTATCCCTTACGATCTCTCTCGAGAAGCAAAAGAATTGAAGCAGGAGACCAACTGGGAGACAACGTAATAATCTTTGGGTGAAATATTTGGCATCTATAATATACAGGTGGTAGTGGGAAAGACAATAAAGGGATAAGTATAGAAAAAATATCAGAATAAGAATCATTAAGACTAAGTGAATGATTGTTTATAAAGGAGAGTTGAAGATAAAAATTTCAAGGTTTTGAATCTATATAACCGGGAGAATGGTAAAGGTACTGAAAAAAGTAAAGGAAGAAATCATGGCATTTTGATTGGATTTACTCAATATAACAGAGAAAATCATTAGCTGAAGTTACAATTTCAATCTTATGTATTTAGACAACTTTACCATCTTTTGTGTCCTGTTGTCAATTTTTAAAAAGCAAACTTAGGTATCTTAACTCTACATCACCTCTGAACTAAAATTTGAACAAAAGACATGAAATTTAGTTGCTATTTCAAAAAACTAAACAAAACTATGAACATGAAAAAAGATTCTTTCTTAATCTGAAGATTGAGAATAGCAGAATACAAAAATGTAACACTTTAATGAATATAGAATATGATAATAAAAATACAATAAAATCTATGACTTGAAATTCATGTTTGGGTCAATAAGCATGACATGCTTCAGTTACGTTTTGCTAAATGATATTTTATTTGTACATATGTTTCAAAAATACACCACTAATAATCATTGCTAAATGTTCTAAATATATTTTAATATTTAACCAATAATATTATTAAAGTTCATTAACTAATAGATGACAATGCAATGGTTATTCATTAAACTTTCTTCTGGGACCCATAGCTAAGTAAAAGGCTAAGTCGAATCAGCAGGATTTCTATATATGAATCCTAAATACCAGGTTACGGTAACTATAAGGCTGAAATAAATCCTGCTCCAAGAATTCTAGCATAGGGTCTTAAGTCTTTCCCCACATCCAAAGGCTTCAAAGTCAATCGGATTTTCCTCGGGAACTAAAGACAACCCCAATGAGACAGAATGGGAGCTACCAGACCACCATATCTACCTACTCCTTAAATTTAAGACTTGGCTAGACTCTAACTGGCAGCCTTAACAGATAAGTCTCAAGTTCTTCTTATATCCCCCCCTCCCTCCCTTCCTTCCTTTCCTCCCCTCTCTCTTTCTTTCTTTTCTTTTCCTAATTTACTTATATTCAACAATACAACGAACACTTTGAATTCATCACTGTAACAGAGGACTAGAACCTCAATAATAAATTCTATATTTACCCAAGTGCTCCTCTTCTGTCTGTCTGCTTCCCCTCTCCAAAGCCACAAGTACTCATTAAAAACAGTATTGAATATTTTTCAAAGGGGTATAAACAATATGCAAGAGTATGTTCATTACACTTCTTGATAATAGAGAAAAGGTGGAGACAAATAAATGTTCAATAAAAAGGAAATGACTAGATAAATAATGCTCTATCTAAACTATAGTCTGTCTCTTGCTTTTCCAGGCCAATGTAAGTTTTTTTTTTTTAATTTGAAAATTATCATATTTTGAATGTTTCTCAAATTTACAGAATTAATTTAGGATGTTAAATAAAAAAATGAGGGGTGACAGCTATGCCCAATTTAAGCAAATTATATACTTTGAGGTTTGGACTGTTAGAACTGTTTTATAATGTGCTTCAAAGTCATATTAAAAGCTAAGTAAAATTGTATGAAACTATGAAATAAAATGATTTATAACTGCATTAATGAAAACCAATATTTTTCTGGGCTAGGAAACAAATATTTTCCTTCAAGCAAGAGTTTATCAATACTCAAATTATGAATAGAAACATTTTTGAAAAGCAAAATGTTAATTAAGAATGAATGAATAATATATGAGAATCATATTAATTAGCTTTATCCTATAGTATATTTATTTGGGGAGTCAAAATATAAAAAACCTGATAACAAGCAAAATTTGACGAAATCATGCTTCTATGTAATAAAATGAGTAAGATTAATACATAAAACATAAGTAATTTTAAAAGCAATATGGAGTGGTATAGAGACAAAGTAAAATGAAAACACTTAACAATTTTTATTCCTACATGGTAAATTAGTGATTCTTGAAGCTAGTGTATCATTCATCATAGTGTTCCCAGTCTTTAATCTGTGGACATTTCAGGTGGGGAGGCAAGGAACTAATTCAAGAGATTCTTGAATCAATACACACATTTTATTTTCTGTATTAATAAATTCTAAAAATACAGCTACTATCATTTGGTAGTCTGAAATTATTTTAATGTTAAAATGCAATTCTCATATTCCAATAATTTGGAATTATGACTTCTTAAAATGTAAATAATTTTAAGGAATATGTACTACTTTGGTGATGTTATTCCAACTCTACCTCACAATTTCTCTTGAATTATTTGAGTAAGTTACATACATTTTTAAAGAGCATATAAGATTCAGAGTAAAATCAGTCCTTAGAAAAGATAACATGAATCTTATTTATTTTTTAAAGGTAAAGTATTTAATATCTATATGAGTCTCAGCATGATATCTAAAATCAAAGTCATAGCATTATTGTACTATTGAGAAGTAAAACAGACTTATGTAGCAAGAAAAGGCCATGGTCAGTAATTGTTTTGAAACCAAGGAGCTTGCATAGATAACCTCTGGGAAATGGGATAAGAATGAATTAGAACCTGTGTCACACTGACTATAATTACAATAAAAAATAAATAAATAAAAGAAATTCAAAATAAATCATTCATTCTTTTCTCCCCCAATCTCCTTCATATAAAGAAGAGTAGACACATTTTGTTTTCATGAAATAATTACTAGTAAAAAATAAAAATTAAGATTTAAAATGATCTTTTAGCATTATACTGCAACAACAAATATTTCAGGTAAAAAATGGCCACACATATAATGTAGATCTCATAAATTTGTGAAGATATATGAATATAGGAGTTTTTCTCTTAGACCCACTTATAGTATAATACCAGCTTAGATTTAATTGTTATTTTTTCAATTAATAAAAGTTAATTTTCAACACTAACTAGCACAAACAAAAACAAAAACAACCCACAACACTCACCAGCAGCTTCAAGAACCAGCTGTAATCTGGCTTTGGCCTGTTCAGCTGGTGGCTAAAAACAACCAAAAAAGACATTTACAGGTCAGTTTTAATAGATGAGTTAATTAATGCACTGCGAATTAATGTTATATAAATGCCAAAAAATTAAGAGCTTACACATAATCAATATTAACATTTATCCAGATCTTAACCAAATTCCATCACAACAGCTCTACCAATCTACTCTCTCCCCTTAGCAGCCAAATTACATTTTCATTAATATGATGCAGGAATTAAGTTCTTTCATTTTTTTACTGGAAAGGGTTTTGTTTGTTACCCGACATCGTGCCAATAAGCAATAACGTAAGTAATTGCTAGTTAATATACTAAAATGAAGCAAAACTCACATATTTAACAACATATTCTCAAGTTGTGTTATTATCATATTATTTTGCACATGGAAACATGCCAAATGACCTATTAGAATTTTAAAAGCAACTTGAAGTCCAATACCTCAGAGAAATCATGTTCTAAAACCAAACTATATTTTGCTTTCCTAACTGTATTTGAAAGGCGCAGTTGTGGTAAAAAGGATAAAAAGTGAGTTATATGCCTTCAGTTTCTACTAATTGCCCTAAAATTGTTCTCTCTATACAGTTGATAATATTGAAACTAAACTACATTCCCATCAGTGATCTTATTCTGAGAGTTTTGGAAAATTTATTATATCAAAGTCATGATCTTTAATAAAAGGTCTGTTTAAAACTTATTAGCCTCGGCAGAGTTGCAACACCTACTCCCCAGTTCATTGGACTCACCCAGGACAACTAACAAGGAGGTGAGGATGGACAGCCACCACACCAAGGAACTGAGAGAGTCTTCAACTACAAGCAAGAGAGTCCCATCCATCAGCCATATGGGATCGAAACTCCCTCTCAATTAGAGGTGGAGTGGGCAACACTATCCCAGAATCCTCAGGATTGGGGAATAAAATATGGACTAGAGTGGACTTACTGGTATTCTACTATAGACTTATTGGGATTCTAGCAATGGAAGAAATTATATCATTGATATGGAGACAGTGGCCACTGGAGGTGCTGAAGGCAGGGAGAGGGAAAAAGAGGTGTAATATGGGGGCATTTTTGGGACATGGTATTGACCTGAATGACACTGCAGTGACAGATACAGGCCATTATATATCCTGCCATAACCTACAGAATTGAGTGGAAGAGAGTGTAAACTACAATTTAAACTTATAATCCATGCTTAGTTGCAATGCTCCAAAATGTGTTCATCAATTGCAATGAATGTACCACACTAATGAAAGAAGTTGTTAATGTGGGGAAAAGTAGGCGGTCTGGGGAATGGGGCATATGGGAATCCCTTGTATTTTTTCATGTAACATTTTATGTAATTTAAGTATCTTTTAAAAATAAATAAAAAACATATTTTAAAAAACTTATTAGTACTTACAACTTTACATATTAATCCATTTATAAAGATAACAGCGTAGGACTAAATAACCCTATTATTATAGATGAAAGTCACCATTTCAAATAAATATTTTTTAACATTTTGCTAATTGTGGGGGAAAAAAGCTTTAATCAAAAGAATATGGGAAGCGGGTGTGGCTCAGTGGATAGAGCCCCCGTTTACCATATGGGAGGCCCGGGTTCGCGTCCCGAGGCCTCCTTGTGAGGGCACGCCGGCCTGAGCGATGCGGTGGGCTGATGCAGCAACCTCA
>JAQZBX010087069.1:0-12917 GCA_029593785.1 Cabassous unicinctus
GCCACACCCGCTTCCTGCCGTGAGGTTGCTGCATCAGCCCACCGCACCGCTCAGGCCGGCGTGCCCTCACAAGGAGGCCTCAGGATGCGAACCCGGGCCTCCCATATGGTAAACGGGGGCTCTATCCATTGAGCCACACCCGCTTCCCCCTGCCCTCTCTTCTCATCCTTCTCCTCCTGTCTTCACTGGGATTCGATCCTCAGAAACTCCGATGTGGGAGAGAGTCGTCCTACCACCTGCGCCACCTTAGTTCCTGGTTTTTTGGTGCGTCTCGTCTTGACTCTCCCCCGTGTCACTCTCCAGTCACGTCATCATCTTGCTGCATGGCTCGCAGGGCCTGATGGCGCACCCACGCACAGGGCCTGGGGGGCTCACCCACTTGGCGGGGCCTGATGGGCGCCACCACACATGGGGCCTGGCGGCCTGCGCGCCTTCTATATTTTTCTTTTTTTTACTTTTACTGGGAGGTCCTGGGGATTGAACCCAGGTCCTTCCATATGGGAGACGGACGCCCAACCACCCGAGCCACATCCGTCCCCCTGCTCTATCTCTTAAGGTCGACCAAAGATACCTAGAGTTACAGTGTTTTCCATACAGGATGGTCATATAATAAATCAGGCTTAGTTTATCACCAGCATTCTAAAAACCAGACCTAGGGAGAAAAACTAGGTCTGGAGACACATGCATGGTTTCTAATATCGCGAATGTTTAGCCCACCCTGATTATCACAAAATCAGGACAGCGAGAATATTTGCATGGTTATATCTCTTTAGTCCTGTGCTGGCTCCCAGGGAAAAGAATGGCATGGCCCCACCTGGCCTGGAAGTGCTCATAGGATACAGCAGATCAAATTTGGGGGCCAAAAGCCGATTCAGCCTTAGGCTGCATCCTTCTCTCTCCCCTTTCCTGGGGAGGTGGATCCCTGCAGTCCCTTTTTTCTGTAGCCACTGGCCTGAGTCCAGAGAATTCAAAATTGTCTGCCATAGGGTGGAGGAGGGGTGCCGGTGGCTGCAGCTGCAGCTTCCACTCACAGTCCTTTCATCGAGATTCTTTTCCTGTACCCCTCTCTCTTCTGGGCTGTGTCCAGCCTTCCCTTGTTGTCGTAAACCCTAGAATATTTTTTTCAAGGCCATTTCTGCCTGTCCTTCAGCTATTTTTCTGGGAGAGGAGAGAGTCCTGTGTTTTTCTAATCTGCCATCTTCCCGGAAGTCCCCACACCTCTTTTCTTGGGGAAAAAGGATTTTTATGTCCCTTTCTGTCAGCATACCTGGACCTGTAGAGACCTGCCATGAGAGTGAGGGACGGGCACAGGTAGCTGCTGTGCAGAGAGAGCGGTTTACATTTCTTTACCATAATTTATCAGCGTCTACCTCCTGCTCTTCCATGGATGCTGTACAGTGTTCTTCTGGCTTCTGGAGCTTCAAAATATTTGTTTCAGACAGTTCTTGTGTGTTTCATAGTTGCTTTGGGGGATGAACTGAGTCTCAGAGCTCGCTGCTGTTCCATCTTCCCCAGAAGTGCTCTTCTTTTTTAAAGTTAGCATTTAAAGCTATAAATTTTTTCCTCAGCACTGCTTTTGCTGCATCCCATATGTTTTGTTATGTTGTGTTTTCATTTTCATTTGCCTCAATTCATTTCCTAATTTCCCTTGTATTTTCTTCTTTGACTCATTTGTTGTTTTAAGAGTATCGTTTAATTTCTACATGTCTTTGAATTTTCCATCTGTCCCTCTATCATTAATTTCTAGCTGAACCCATTGTGGTCAGAGAAGATGCATTGTAGGGTTTCAGTAATTTTGAACTTATTGAGACTGTTTTGTGACCTAACATATGAGCTGTCCTGGAGACTGAGCCAAGTATACTTGAGAGGAATGTGTTTTCTGCTGCTGTTGGGTTAAGTGTGCTATATATATCTATTAGGCCTAGTTGTTTTAGAGTATTGCTCAAGTTTTCTGTTACTCGTTGATCTTCTGTCTAGATGTTCTATCCATTATTGAAAGAATTGTATTGAAGTCTCCGACCATTAATGTAGGACTGTCTATTTCTCCTTTCAAATCTGTCAATAATTGCTTCTTATATTTTGGGGCTCTGTTGTTAAGAGCATATATGTTTATAATTGTTTTATCTTCTTAATGAATTGACCCTTTTATTAATATATAATGTCCTTCTTTGTCCCTTTTAACAATTTTTGACTTAAAGTCTATATTGTCTGATATTTGTATAGCCACCCCTGCTCTCTTTTGGTTACAATTTGCAAGGCACAATTTTTCCCATTCTTTTAGTTTCCATCTACTTATATCTTTGAATTAAAGTTGAGTTTCTTGTCAACAGAATGCTTTTTTATCCATTCTGCCAATCTCTGCTTTTTGACTGGAGAGTTTAAATAATTTACATTTGAAGTAAATACTGATAATGCAGAACTTAATTCTGCCATTTTGCTCTTTGGTTTTTGTGAGTCATTTTGTGCCTCAGTTCTTCCATTACCGACTATTTTTTTATTTATTTGACACTTTGTAGTGAACCCTTTAGAATACCTTCTTGTGTCCTTTTGTGCATATTTTTTTTCTGATATTTTTTTATAGTTACCATGAGACTTAAATTTAGCCTCCTAAATCTATAACAGTTTCATTTGATTTGATACCAACTTAACTTCAATAACATTCACACTATGCTTCTATATCCTACCTTGATGTTCTTGTCAAAAATTTCTTATTTATACATTATGAGTCCAAAACTATAGATTTATTATTACTTTTTAATGCATATGCATTTTATAATGAAGTCATCTTCTTTTTTTTTTTTTAAGAGTCAAGACCTTTATTTATTTATTTATTTATTTATTTATTTATTTAAGAGGTACCAAGGATTGAACCCAGGACCTCATAGATTGGAGGCAGGTGCTCAACCACTGAGCTATATCCACACCATATGCATTTTAGATCCTGTAAGAAGTAAAAAGTGGAGTTGTAAACTAAAAATACAACAGTACTGGCACTTATATTTATCCACGTCATTACCTTTGCTGGGTATCCTTATTTCTTCATGTGACTTCAATCTATTGTCTAATGTCCTTTCCTTTCAGCCTGAAGCCTTTCTTATATGGTAGGTCAAATGGTGACAAACTCCCTCAGCTGTTGTGTATCTGGAAATGTCTTAATCTCTCATTTTTGAAAGACAGTTTTGCTAAATATAGTATTCTTGATTAGCAACATTTTACTTTCATTATTTTAAATATGTCTTCCCACTGCTTTCTTTCCTGCATGGTTTCTGGTGAGAAACTGACACTTAATCTTATTGAGGCTTTGTTGTACGTTACACCTTGTTTTTCTGTTGTAGCTTTCAGGATTTGCTCTTTGTCTTTGGCACTTGACAGTTTGATTATAATGTGTTTCAGTGTGGTTCTATTTGGATTTATCTTGTTTGGAATTTATTGAATGTCTTGGATGTCTATATTCATGTCTTTCATTAAACTTGAGAAATTTTCACCCATTATTTCTTTGAATAGTCTTTAAAGACTATTTTCTCTGTCATCTCCTTCTGGGACTCCCATAATGTGTATATTGTTATACTTGATGGTATCCCAGTGGTCTCTCATGTACTGTTCATTTTTCTTTTTTCTTTTTTTATTTTTTCTTCTCAGACTGAATAATTTCAATTGTCTTATCCTCCAATTCCCTGATTTTATCCTGCCAGTCCAATCTGCTGTTGTAACCCTCTAGGGAATTTTTTATTTCATTTATTGTGTTTGGTTCCTTTTTATGACTTCTATCCTTTTATTGAAATTCTTTTTATTCATCTGTTGTTTTTCAGATTTCCTTTAGTTCTTTCTATGCATTTTCCTTTAGTTTTTTGAACATACTTAAGACAGTTTTTAAGTCTTTCTTGGTTTCTCTAGAGTCTGGTCTTCTTTGTTGATGGCGTCTCATTTTTTTTTTTTTTTTTTTTTTTTCTTGCTCCATTGCATGGGTCATTGCTTCCAAGTTATTTGTATGCCTTGCAGTCTTTTATTACACAATGCACATTTTAACATTTTAATGTATCCTTGGAATTTAGTCACTGAAGTGTCTGCTCTTTTAGCTTGTATACAGCTAGTGTTATGACAGAGGTTTCTTGAATGCCAGGAGCGCACGCACACACACATGCAAACACCTTTCCCAGTTTTGGTAGATTGGCCTGCTAGCCTTCAGAGCTTAGCCTGTCTAACAATGAGTTTAAAAAACAGCCTGAGGTGAAAGCATAACATCTTGCCCATTTTCTCTTAACTTGCCATCTTGTCATGGACATGTCTGAATGGCTCTAGGTATTCTTCTGTTTGCATGGATCACAATATCCTCTATTCCTCTAGGAAATAGTGTTTTCTTCTCTTCCCAGGTACTACATTGTATGACAGCCAGCAGTCCTTTGCCCCAGTCAGCTGTGAGCAGACCCTTATCCTAACGCTTTCAAGCTGCCCTGTGAGGCATCTTTTCATGCAGTGCAAGTCCCAGGATGATGAGCCTGTGACAAGCCTCCCGGTTCAGTGTTTCAGACTGCCACCAAGTACACAGACATACATGCACCCTAATTCATGCACAAGTATTACTTTGCTCCCTCCAGCACTGGGACCAGCAATCTGCCCTGGGAATATGGGCTGGCTCCTCACCAATTCAGTGAGTGGATTGGGGAGTGGATTGTCCTTGTCCAGCAAGGACACCGTAAAATCCTATAATTTTTAAGTTGCTATTTTCTTGATTTGGCACTCGCCCTGTTCCTGCAATCCTTTAACTGTTTTCCAGAGCTCTGAGAAAGATGGTTCTGCTGGCTTTTGCTTGTTGTTTAAAGCTTCTGTGAGGGAATGGAACTGGAGCATCTCACTCGCCATCTTGGTGACATCCCTCTCCCTATTAAATTCTTGACTACAAAGAATTGCACAGGTGGCCAGTCTCACCCACTTGTGTTGATTCTCATTGGTTTTTATTTGAGAAGAGACTTTTTCTGACCCAATCCCCAGATTCTGGGATTTATTTGGGGTCCTGTTGCATCCTAGGTATTTGAGCAAGTGAAAACACGCATATGAAAGCATTTTGTAATGTCCAAAGCTTTGCTCACTTCCGAATTTCTACCTCTTTGTATGGAGGTCAGATAAGAAAAGGTAAGTCGTGATGGTGATATGATCGTAAAAAAGTAAATAAAACACATGTACAGTCAGTAATTGTGAGGGTCCACCTTGGCTTGGGGCAACGGACCCATATCCTGTCCCTCAAGTGCCTGAAATCTTTCGGAAGTAGCCTCTGCTCTTCAAAGCCAAGCCGAACTTTGGGCTAAATGCAGACCCAACAGTGGTCATGTCTTCCTGGGAGTGTGTGCCAGGTGGCAGGTGCCTGCAAGGTTTTTTGAAGGACTCCTGGGAATGCTGCTGGAGGGGCCACAGGTTAGGGCAGAGACTCTAAGCCCCCTAGAGAGGTGGGTGGCCTTCGTAGGGGTAGAAGCCTGGTGTCAAAGGGTGAGGGACTCACGCCGTGGCTCTCACCACTCCTCTGTCCACGTTGTATGTGCAGGCCGTTTCTGTGGGGGCAAACTCCCCGAGCCGATCGTTTCCACCGACAGCCGCCTCTGGGTCGAATTCCGCAGCAGCAGCAATTGGGTTGGAAAAGGCTTCTTTGCCGTCTATGAAGGTACTGAGAGAGGGTGAAGAGGAGGGGAGTCAGATATGAGGTCCGTGGGCATCTTAGAAAGACTCTCTCCTGGCCCTCCAAGGGGTAAGATTAGGGGGGAGCGTAAGGGGGAGGTCCCACAAGGAAGCGAGAGAGCAATGGGGTTGACCGGGGCTGGGAGGGAAGGACTGGGGGGATGACAGAGGAGGTGGTGGGGGGAGGGGCCTTCGAGCAGAGCAAAGTGTTCTGACCAACCTCCCTGCCTCCACCTCGCCCTGTGTCCCCAAAGCCATCTGCGGGGGTGATGTGAAGAAGGACAACGGTCACATCCAGTCACCCAATTACCCAGATGACTACCGGCCCAGCAAAGTGTGCGTCTGGCGGATCCAGGTATCCGAAGGCTTCCACGTGGGCCTCACGTTCCAGTCCTTTGAGGTATGTCCCCAGGTTGTCCCTGGGACAGCCCAGCTCCCTGTGGGCTTCTGGGTTGTGGGTCCCTGGCAGCCAGAGCCCCTCCTGCTGACGACCCTTCCTTCCCGGGTCTCCAGATAGAGCGCCATGACAGCTGTGCCTACGACTACCTGGAGGTACGCGATGGGCACAGTGAAAGCAGCACCCTCATTGGGCGCTACTGTGGCTATGAGAAGCCGGACGACATCAAGAGCACGTCCAGCCGCCTCTGGCTCAAGTTTGTCTCTGACGGGTCTATCAACAAAGCTGGCTTTGCTGTCAACTTTTTCAAAGGTGCCTCCTTCCCTTTTCCCCCATTTCTGCCAGTGTATCTCCTTCATTCGCTCATTCGACACATAGACTCTTTTCTGAAAAATCAATTTTATTGAAACATATTCATAAACCATACAATCCATCTAAAGTGTATAATCAGTGGCATTTGGTGTAATCAGAGTTGTACATTCATCAGTTCAATCAATGTTAGAGCATTCTCATTATGCAAAAAAAAAAGGAAAAGAAAAACAAAAAAAAAAAACCTGGAAAACCCCAACCCTTAGTACTTACCTCTCAATCTCTCTCTCCTCCTGCCATACGTAACTACTAATCCATTTCCATCTCTATACTTTATTTGTATTTACATTTTGTATAGACAAAGTGTAACAATATCAACACATGGACTCTTGATCTGATGAAGACCCTAGGGTCCTGAACTAAAGAATCTTATTCTGGGGAGAAAAGATGAACCCAACTGAAAAACTGGGATAATTGATTGAGTAAATGATATAACATACATAAAAGTGGCGGACATATGCTAGGTGCTCAACAGTGAATTCAGATAGCTCAGGAGTTGCCAGAAGTCCAAGAGTTTGTCTAGAAGAAATGCCGGTGAGGAGTAAGTTGAGGCATACAGTGCCACAGCAACTCAGGGAGGAGGCCAAGTGGCTTGGGCTCCTTAGCTGGGGGACCTTGGGCCTGTACCTCATTTCCTCATCTGTAAGATGGGGAGAGTCACAGACACCCCACACCCATCACAGGTGTAAGGACTGACAGATGAATGAAAGAATAGCACTGAGCCCAGGACATGGCATGGGAGAGGCACAAGGAAATGGTGGTGGCCGCTAGTGCAGCTGGTATGGTCAGAAGAAAGGCAGGCTCTGTAGGGTGTCAGATCCAAGACTCGCTACTGTCCCTCTGGGCTTTCCCAAGGAGGATCCCGTGGCAGCTGTGGAGGACTGGGTGGGGACAGGGTAGGGCAAGGAGGCCCCAGACCTCAGAGCTGAGTGGACAATACAAATGACCCTTACAGCTGATCCCCCTCCTGCTGCCAGAATGGGGCTGAGGATGGTCATAGGAGGCGGGAGGGACCCTGGACTTGACCTTCAAGCAGAGGGCAGGAGAAGGGATCCAAGTCCTGGCCTGGGCATCACTGACACCCTTTCCCTCCGCCTGGCAGAAGTGGACGAGTGCTCTCGGCCCAACCGTGGGGGCTGTGAGCAGCGGTGCCTCAATACCCTGGGCAGCTACAAGTGCAGTTGTGACCCTGGGTACGAGCTGGCCCCGGACAAGCGTCGCTGCGAGGGTGAGTTGCCCCCCAGACTGCCTCAGGACCCCGTTCCCAAATGCTTCCAGCCAAGATGGCTTATGTCCTTGGGCAGACCCATTCCAGGAAAAGCTAGAAGGATTCTCTAGCACGTTTTTGATCGCAACTCATGATAAGAAATATTTTATGTTGCTACCCAGAACACACTTTTACTATGTGTAAGGCAATCTGGTATTTTTTCATTTTTCCAATCTTCTCCTCCTCCTCCCCCTTCTTCTTCTTTAATACCAAACTTGACCTGCTAATTGATTTCACCACCCACCGGGGGGTCAAGAGCCACCATTTGGAAACCACTGTTCTGGGACTGGCACTGAGTTCCAGCCTCTCTCTCTGTGCATGGACCTGAGATGCTGGTGAAAGTCATTTCCTCAGCTCATCCTCTTCAGCCAGCCTGACCTCCGGGCTGCTCGGCTGCCTTTCTGCTGCCTCTGAGCAGCTCCTTCTCCCACTCCTCCCCTTCCTCGCTGTCCCCCTGCACTGCTTTCCTTGTCCCCTCTCCCCACCTTCTCCTTAGCAGAAGCCCTGTCCCACTCTCTCTCGTTGAGGCATTCCTCAAAGCTCCTACTCCCACATCTGGGCTCACCTCTGAAGACACCCACCCTTCCCACCTGTTCCAGAGGAGCCAGACACAAGCCCCTGGGGCTGCCGGGAACCAGAAATTCCCGTCCCCTCCTTAACATCCCAGCTGCTCATATCTCCTGAGCTGTTTCAAGCCTTCTTCGGAGAGGACTTGCGTGTCTCACACCCTGCCCTCGAAGGGGAACCCCTGGCAGCAGATGCCCCCTCTCTCGTCCCCCTCAGCTGCCTGCGGTGGATTCCTCACCAAACTCAATGGCTCCATCACCAGCCCGGGATGGCCCAAGGAGTATCCCCCTAACAAAAACTGCATCTGGCAATTGGTGGCCCCCACCCAGTACCGCATCTCCCTGCAGTTCGACTTCTTCGAGACTGAGGGCAATGACGTGAGTGCCCACCCAGGGCAGAGGAAGTTGCTGGGAGGCCTGAGGCCAGGGAGCTCAGTCAGACAGAAATACTCTAAGAATGTAGAGGAGGGGAGATGGCTCCCCAATAGGGGAAGCCGAGAAGTCTCAGGGAGGAGGACCTTAAAGGAAGCCTTTGGAGGGAGGGCGGTCTCTGGGGCTCGTGTGGGGAGCCCAGGAGGACCCAATGGGTGGGATGTTTGGTGAAGCAGGCAATTAAAGGCCAAATTCACAGAATGAACAACAAAAGCAGAGCTTCCCCAGAAAGGGAGTGGTCAGGGGCGGCGTCCTGGAGGAAACCAGCCTGGAACTGTGCTCCCCCCTGCAGGTGTGCAAGTACGACTTCGTGGAGGTGCGCAGCGGACTCACGGCCGATTCCAAGCTGCACGGCAAGTTCTGCGGCTCCGAGAAGCCTGAGGTCATCACCTCCCAGTACAACAACATGCGCGTGGAATTCAAGTCTGACAACACGGTCTCCAAGAAGGGCTTCAAGGCCCACTTTTTCTCAGGTAACCCAGGCCTGCCCGGCGCCTCACCCCTGCCCCAGAGGATGGAGTCCCGCTGTCCCCACCCCTGCTCTCCCCAGCACTCCACGGGGCCAGGGCCGGCAGAGGCGGCTCCTCTGCTGCCCTCCACTAGCTCCCCACGCCCTAGGCCATCCTGAACCTTGAATCCCCTTAATGCCTGAGCTGGGTCTGACGATGGGCGGGATGCACGCTGAAATGGAGAGGGCATTCCAGGTATCAGGAATGGTGCAAGCCCAGGCCTGAGGGAGGCAGGATCGGGAACAGGGAGTTCAGTTTGGCAGGAGAACACAGGGTGGAGAGAGAGGAGGAGGGTGTTTGGATTGGACGCTGCAGGCAGATTATCTGGCAGCGGCTGGACCTCCAATCAGAGCCTGCACGGGCCAAATGGGTTTGTCCCGGGACCTTCAGAAAAGATGAGGAGCCTCCTTTCCTCCAACACCAAAGCTTTCCCGGACCCCCTCACCCACCCCCTCATCAGCCTACATTTACCAAGTGCTGCCTCCCGTAAGGGCTGAGCTCAAGGCCCTTGGCCTGACCTGCCTCTTCTATTGCCCCATCTTCAGCAGCCTAAAGAGTAGTCAGCAACCCCTACCCAACTTCTCCTGGTGGGATCTCCAGGGGAGACCTCTCCCCTACTTTATTAGTTAAATCCCTTGGTCCCTGGGGCTAGGCTGTTAGGCAACTGGGGTCTTGCAGAGGCATAAGACCCCAGAGCAGGGCAGTGAAGGGCCGGAGCTCTCTGGGTATGTGGGGGAGAGGGAGGCTGGTGGGTGGGCTGGGGCCACGGAGGGTGGGCGGTTCTATGGAGGAGGGGCCAGAGACCCCTATCTCCCCATCATGTCCAGTGGGGCAGGGCCTGGGGCGGGCAGGAAGGCAGTGACAGCACTCTGCCCTGAGCCCCTGCCCACCCGCAAGTCCATGCTGCCTTCCTTCTCGTCCTCCTTCGCCCAGGGTCCTGCATCCTCGAGCCCCCTTTTGGCTGCCCTGCATCCCTGCCTGCCCCACTTGGACGCCATGCACTGCTCCCCGTGCACTGGTCCCCTGCTTGGCACTGCCAGCCACACTGCTCTGCTTAAAGCGCCCCCTTTGCCATCTGCCCCGCAGCCCCCCGCCCCCTGCCCCGCTGCTTGCCGAGACCCTCCCCACTGCAATGCAGCTCCTTGTCCTCCCCGTGTCTACCTGGAACTCCCACGAGGTCTTCCCCGGAGGGCTGAGGGGATGCCCCACCTGCAGAGGGGTGGGCTCTGCCCCAGGAAAACCATTACCTGCTTACTCTCGTCTCTTCCCACCCTTCTGTTGCTCAGTCCTGGGGGATGGGGGGGGTACCAACACACACATCTGCCAGGCCTTGGAGCCCAGGGCTCTATACGCCAGCATCATTGCCCTGCCCTGGCACGACACTGTGCCCACCCCACCCTCAGCCCTGTACACACACACACACACACACACACACACACACACACGCATTGCCCCACCGCACAAGAAACCCACAGGGGCGCCTCATCGGTGGGCACCGAGGTTCAGCCCCCAGGGCGTGGGGCACCTGACTCTGGCCCCCCAGGAAGGGGGCTCTTTGGACTTTTGGGACACCCATCGAGGAGACCCTAAGCCAAGAAGGAGAAGAAAGAGCCTGGAAGACCTTCAGTCTCACCCCAGCCAGCTTCCGGGGCAATTGGGCACTGTAGGGTGAGTGCCATCTCCTTGTCGGGCCCGTGCCCATCCCCCCCTGCTCCTGCCACTCCCGCAACCTGCTCCCCTGGCTAAGAGGTGAGACCCCCTACTCCCACTCCCCGCCAGTGCCAGAGCCCCAGCCCCTGGGATGCGAAAGCAGGCCTTCCCTCAGGACTCGCTTTTCTCTCACGCATTCATTCAGTCATTCACTGACCCATTCATTCATTTGGCAAAGTGTTTATTTTATCCCTATTATGTGCCAGACACCGTACTAGGTATTTGGGGTGCAAATATAAGTAAGGCATGGGAGTCAAAACATGTCAGAGACATCTTTGCTCGGCCCGTGAGTTGAGACCCCTGAATGCTCCAGCCTCCTTGGATGCCCCTGGAACAGAGAGGCTCACAGCGATTTCCTCAGTGATGCCCCAGGAGGGGTCATAGGATACCCCCTCACCCCCACATTCCTGCAGGGCTAGTGCAAAGACGGGCCCCCTGACGCTCTCGCTGAGCAAGGAGCCCTTGGGAAGGGACTTGGGGACTCCACCTCTTGGTCCTGGGACCCTGTGGGCCTCAAGGGGTCTGGCCCACCTGAGAATGGGTTGGAGAAGCAAGGCCTTCTGGGAGCTGATGCTGCCCACACGGGCACTCCTCCTGACCCAGACCAGGACCAGGGCCCCTGGCCATACACCCACCTGGCCATTAGGGTGACAGAAGCCATCTTTCTACCTCACCGTTCCTCTCTGGAATTTCTGGGTGTCCGTTTGGATCAGCACATCTCGGAATGCCTGCCTATATGGCAGATGCACTGTCCCCAAAATGACTGCAGACCCTCCTGAGAATGCGGGTGTGACCCACACGTGACTGCGACCATGCGTATCTTGGTGTGTCAGTGCACACGTGTGTGAGTTCATGTGAGAGTGTGTGTGCAGGGCCATCCAGGCGTGAGCATCTGCGCGTGTGGGTACGCCCGGACCCAGGGGCCTGTTCATGAACCTTTCTCTGCAGTTAGGCACCGTTGCATCCCTGTCGTGTCTTTGTCTGCCTGTGCGTGTGCATCTGTATCCCTGTGTGTGTGCCTAGCCGTGTGTTTATCATCTGTGCGTGCTTCTGGGCACCTGGACACACCTGTGGATGGGCGGTGATATGTGTCTGCACGCATATTCACTGTTTGCACGTGTGTGTGTGTGTGCGTGGACGGTGTGCACCTCTGCATGTGCAATTGTGCACACGCGTGGATGAACCTGTGGACTGGTGTCTTTTTCTGTTCGGTGACACACGTCCGTGAACGGGGTTGTGACAGGGTGCCGTCTCCCTCCGTGGGTGTGTGTGTGTGTGCCGGTGTGTGCCTGTGCCTAACACACTCTGCATGCAGCAGCCAGAATAAGAGAGCAGAGTTGCCACCCAGGCGCCCCCTTTCCCTGGACTGCTCCCCCTCCCCCACGACGCTCAGTTCTCTCCTTCCCCAATGCGCAGGCTCCCTCCCTGCCCCCCCCATCTCTGTGCCTCCTCCCACCTGGCTGCGCCCCCCCCCACACCTGGCCTTCCTGCATGTGTGGTTGAGCCTTCCCGCCCCCCCGCCCCAGTGGATCATTCTCAGAGGCCCCCGATCTGGTTTTCACTGCTCTCCCTCCCTGGCCCCTGCCCTTCACCCCCACCCCTTGGTCCCTTTTCTCCTTCTCTCTCTCGTTTCAGAAAAGAGGCCGGCTCTGCAGCCCCCTCGGGGACGCCCCCATCAGCTCAAATTCCGAGTGCAGAAAAGAAACCGGACCCCCCAGTGAGGCCTGCCAGGCCTCCCGGACCCTTTGTTACTCAGGAACCTCACCTTGGACGGAATGGGAGGGGGGCTTCGGTGCCCTCCCCAGCCCCCGCCTCCACTCTGCCATTCCGGCCTGCCTCCTGGCCGGACAGAACTGGTGCTCTCCTCCTCTCCCCTGCCCACCCCCCTCACGCACGGACAGGAGCCCCTTCCCCGCCCCCCACCCCCTCCCATTTTGATGGTGTCTGTGACATTTCCTGTTGTGAAGTAAAAGAGGGACCCCTGCGTCCTGCTCCTTTCT
>JAQZBX010087070.1:0-12916 GCA_029593785.1 Cabassous unicinctus
AACTTTTTTTTTTTTTAATATAGGCGCTCTTGTTTTTCTGCAGCCACATTAGAAACTTAATTCCTTTGGGCTGCTTCATGACTGGAGACTGAAGTCCTGAAAAATGGCAGTGTCTTTAGCCGTGCTTGTCCCTTGGGGAGAAGTAATGTGAAAAATGTCAGGAAAGCTGAATTTTTATGTTGTCAACATAAAACAAGTATTTGAGAGTGTTCTGCAAGACTTCAGATTTTGACTTTTTTTTTGCTTTTTATTTTTCTGAGTATCAACTACAGATTTGATTCTAGGAGGTGGGGTGAGGGAGAATTAGAAGCAAAATTTCAACTAAGTAACGTGGTCAAAACTTCCTGTCCCCATATGTCTCAGTTTATGTGTCTTTGGAAAATGTATCATCCCAACTTCCTATCTGCCACTGAGTCTCTTAAGGAATAAACAGTAAATGTGTATAAAAAATGAGAAAGATTATGTCAAAGATTTAAATTGTTTAGATATTTTCTTCTTTTTAAACTCAGAAATAAACCTGGTTTGTGGACAGTATAGTATAATATAAATATTAAAGCTATGATTTATAAGTAACCAGAAACATCCTTTAAAATATGTTTCTTCTAAAGATGATAGACTTCTAACTTTAACTGAGAAAAGAAACCACAGATTTAAAAGAAAACAAACAAAATCTTCCGTAAGCTCTTTCTCTAAGAGTATAGTAACAGCCTAACATCCACCCCAGGGTGTTTGTTTCCTGCCTATAGTAGATCAACAAATTTTATGAGAGAAAAAAATGCACATTTTTTATTTCTTGGAAAAGTGAATCAAAGTGTTGAATTGAATTCTCAGAGAAGCATTGATTTTGGAGACAAGAACCCAGGGCTCTGGGTTCCTGTTCTGGCATTGACTTTACTCTGTGAACTTGAGCAAATTATTTAACTTCTCTGTGCCTCAGTTTCTCCATCTACAAAATGGGGATAATGATACCAACCATTACCTACCTCATAGGGATGTTATGGGGACAAACAAGATAAATGCAAATGCTTTGAACTCTTTGGAAGAAAGGTGCTATATAAATTGAAGGTGTGTCATTTTTAATGATCCAATTATTGATTATGTTTAGGGTTTCAATAATAGCAATACTGTAGTCATGTTAAGAATAAGTTTCAATTTGATGCATATTTACCGTTCTCTTCTGTGGCCAGATGTTCATTCATTCAGTAACGGTACCTAAGGAACTAAAATGGGTATTTGTTTTCCGTGTGTTTCTGCTGGTAGTATTTCTATTCGTAATACTCAAAAAAGCTGGAGTTTAACTTGTTATATCTTTAGTTTACATGTAACGAACCTTACTCAAGCTGTATATAAAGGTATAATTACATGTAAATATCAGGTACATTGTAATTAAAGGCACTTATCAAACTGTCTTTGTTCTTTTTTAATTGCAATAAACATCAGTTTTATATAAAAAGCTTGTTAGAATTCATTTGGTATTTGGGAAGGACAAGAATGGCTAATTTATATACCCTTAGTGCATATATGATACCAACCATATAGCCAGCGTTTTGGGGTTCCAGCAGTCAACTCTGCCACCATGACAGGAGAGAGGATGTGCCCACTGGTTCAGATGAGGTTCAGTGGTTCAGGTCACAAACTGCAAAAACTGATGCGTTTGAATCCCAGCTCCACCAAGAAGTTGAGGAACCTGTTCTGCCGCTCTGTGTCCTTGTTTCCGCCTTAGGAAATGAGGGTTTGCCTTGGGAATTAAGTGAGGCCCTGAGCGTGGTACCTGGCAAATGTTAAATGCTCCATAAATGCTAATATGTCTTCACAACAAGCCTCGGAAAATGTGAGAACACCTACCCACGTTACCAGCCACTCCTGTGAAGATTATGCAACCTGAGAACAAATAGTGGCCTAGACCCTGAGGAAAATCCACCCCCCTGGTCACACTTGATGTCTGAAAGCAGATCTAACCCCTGCAGGAAATCTCAGAGCCCGTGGCTTTTTTCACCATTTGACCCTGGGCTAAAAGGTAAAGCAAGTGCCGGTTTCCTTTGGCATGCTTCTGTCTTTCCTTTGTCTGTGCCCCTCAACTCCAGGACACCCCAAAACCCACAGATTGTTATGAGACTCTCTCCCCCAGCCTTTGCTCTCTGGGCCTTCTCCACACTCCCTCTTGCCCCACCCCATCTACTCACAATTATAAATACCCCTCCTCCTCCCAGCCCCCTCAGAGACTGGCCAGCTTATTTCTAGACAACTAAGTCCTGTGCCGTAGGTTAATGTCCCCACTACTCCTGGGAATGTTTACAATTCAAGGAGCTTGCAGCCTGTTGCCTCCTTAATTCTGACAGCAGGCTTTGCAAACTCATGAAAGGCTGCCCGAAGTATTTGGGGGTGTAGGAGGAAGGGTGCAAAGGCGTCCCTCAGGCCATCATCAGCAAACGCCTGCTGTGCCCTTGCAGAGGCCACGCCTCCTGCTCCTCTGGGGTCCAAGGGGCTCTGCTCTCTCTAGGACTTCTCCCTTGCACGTGCTGCCAAGCAATGAGGGCAACTTGGAGACAAGGGAGGGAAGGGCCTGGCTGTCTCAGTTTCAAACCCCTGCTTCATTTCTTACCATGTGAGAATAATTTCCTCTCCTTTTACCAGAGCTATTGACCACAGCCCCATTCTGTGTGCAAAGATGCAGAGCTGGGAAAATTTGTTCTGAGTCTTTGATCCCAAAACCAAGTTTCGCACCTGGACTTCCTGGGGAAATTGAAGTTCTGAGCTCAGAAACTTGGTAGATTTTCTGTCACCTAGGGAACTAAGCTGTCTTTGCAATTCTGTCAGAGATGCATTGCCAGGTCTAGGTATTTAACAAGCGTTCATTAAGGGGGTAGAGAATTCTGATACTCTAGTTCAAGTGAGGCAGACATACCCTGCCCTTTTGTCATTCCTTTTTAAAAATTGTGCATTGGTCCACCTTTCTGCCTCTGTGAGTGCCATGTGCACTATGATTCTTTTTTTAATTATTCCAGAACTTACTGTACCTTTAAGGTCATTCTTCTGAGTATTTGCTCCCATCCTAGATGATTCTAAAATCAGCATCTCTAGGCTGAACCTACCAGGCATCACATCTGTTTTCAAGAGTTCTCCATCTGGATGGCTGGGTTTCATCCCAAAATGTGATCATTCAGGAGTGGAACTCATTTTTCCAGCTGCCCTGTTGGCCCTTTGGGGCACATTTGAGCTTTGATGTGTCCGCCGTAACACATAGCAGTTTTCTGCACATAGCGGCACTAATATTTGACACAATTTGAATTCTCACATCCCTTCACTACCCATAGTCCTGCATGCCTGTCCTGGGCTACTTGTATAAAGTCTTAGGCTTTTATACTTGAGCTTTTCCCTACCCAAAGCTGGACTGTGGCTCTGAATTTCTGAAGAGATGTCAACCATGTAGGGCATGTCCTCCAAGTTAAACCAGCCCAAAAAGCTGGGGGCAGGGGAGGGGATAAGGACATCAGACATGTAGATAAACAGCATCACAACCTGACAACATAGTCTTCTAAAATGGACGAGTCTTTCCAAGCAAACAGCTTTAAATACTTGGGTCCAAAGAAATAAATGAAAAATCATACCATCAAAGTAGAAACACACATTAACAGGAATATGAAAGAATCCACAGAAACCCCATTTATTGATTAAGCCTGTAAATATTTATTAAACGCCTCCTATGTCCCAGGAGCTGGAAAACAGCAATATTAAAGACACAAAATTCCTGCCACATTGGAGCTCACAGTCTATTGGGTTTAGTGCTCCCCTTGAAGTTTTTAACATGAACTTTTAAATTCTCAGGGCATTCAATATTTCATTTCTCAGCTGGTTTTGCCAAGTTTCTGGGGATCCACTTTAGGTACAGGGGTCTGGAAAGGCCTCTGTGAGGAGGTTACAGTGAAGGTCAGACCAAAAGGCTAAGCCAGAGAAAGCTCCTTCCAGGTGTGGGACAAAGCCTCCGCCAAGGCTCTGAGGCAGGAGTATCTTCCGACCCAAATCTATGTAAGTCTGCACCAGGATGGGCTGCCGGGCATCCTGCACCTCTCCTTTCCCTTCATTCCTCCCCTCATCCAGCCCTTCTCCATCCTACATCTCTCGGCAGAACTTGCAGCCAACCTTCCATGCTGTCACCAGGATTATCCTTCCGAAAAGCGAGCCTGTTTGGGTCAGGAGGAAAGGACAGACTACTCAAAAGTAGTTATTGAATATCTGCTATTGTCTAGGCACTGTTCTAGTTTCTGAAGATAAAGCAGATAAGGTTTCTATTCCCATGAAATGAGTGGGGGAAGAAAAATGATGTATCAAAACAATTTCAGATCATACGTGTGAGTATGACGTAAAGAAAATGGTGACGAAATAGCACCTTGGTTTGTGGGGGCAGAGAAGGGTGACACCTTTCATATCAGGTGGTCAGGGAAGGCTCGAATGACCCGGAGCAGCCGTGTAAAAATTAGGAAGGAAAACATTCCAGGGAGAGGAAATAGCAAGTGCAAAGACCAGAAGGAGGAGAGGAGGCTGGTAGGCGCCAGGACCATGGAGGCGGCCAGTGCAGCTGGACCACGGCAACAGAGCAGAAAGTGAGGTCTGAAAAGCAGGCAGGGGCTGGACTTCACGCAGCCAAGTAGATCAGAAAGAGAAACTGCACTGTGATTCCAAGTACAAAGAGAAGTCATTGGGAGATTTTAAAGAGAGCTTTGGCAACAATTGACTTTCCATATGAAAAATAAAATAAAATTGGATTTCCAACATAACCATTAATGAAAATAAATTTCAGATGGATTAGAGAGATTATCTTAAAGAACAAACATACTAGAATAATAACTATAATAATATTATAAACTTATTATTTGTCAGGCACAATTCTATATGAATTTGACTGTATGAACTCAATCCTCCAAACCACCCTGTGAGTTAGATACTGTTCCTCTCCTCATTGTACTAAAGCACACAGAGGTTAACTAACTTGCCCAGCTTTTAATGGCAGAGGTGGGATTTGAACTCAGGTAGTTTGGCTCCGGGCCTGACTTCTTAATCATATTCTTCTATGGGAGACTTTTACTATGGTTTAGAACCAGTGGATTTCTTAAGCAGGGCACAGAAACTGCAAATCATAAAAGGGAAATGCTGGCACTTTAGATCACACAAATATTAAAACTTCTTCATAAAGGTTTAACTGTATCAGTGTAAGAAGTAACATATGGAAGGACAGCGGTTTCTATTTTGTTTCCTGCCATATCCTCATTCACCTATGAGTGTACCTGCATGTAGGAATGCAATAAATAAATGACAAAAGGATGGATGATAGATGGGTGATGGATGAATAGCATCTAATATTATGTGGAGCTGATATACCTGGCTCTATAGTACGTGCTGGGACCACAGGTTAAATCAGCAGATGCCCTCTCCTAGAGCTAGCAGCCTCGTGGTGATGCAGGCGCAATTTGCAGATAAGATGTCAAGAAGTTGAGGGGCTTCAGTCTGAGGTACTAGGAGTTTGGACTGGAGGGTGCTGAAACCAGAGGCAGGGAGACAAGTTCAGTTGGGATCAGGGCTTGATTAGGAGGAGGAGGGACAAGAAAAAATATACTAATTCTGTACATTAGTAGGTGGTAGAACTGAGGAGGTTGGGCAACTGACAGATGTCGAGGATTAGGGGATAGAGATGAAAAGATAACTCTGGGTTTTCTGGAAAATGTTGGTATCATGAATAAAATACAGGTGTAGGAGGAGAAGTTTTGAAGGTGGGGGTGATGAGTTCAGTTTGGATGTAGAATACCCACCTTTCTAATTCTACAAGTAAATATATTTACCCATTTCCCATTGGTTTCACCATTGTTCAATAGTATTGCTTTGAGCTTCTTGGTGAAAGATATATAAAATCATGACACAGAGGAAATAAAAGAAGTAAACTCTCCAATTACAAGAAAAAAAAATGACAAAACTATGGAATTTCCACTGAAACACGATTAGCTAGAAATGAGTCAATTCAGTGGGTCTTTCCATATGTGGGCTTTCAAGTAGTGGATTTGTAGAACTGTACTGCATTCCAATGCTGGGTAATGCAGCAGCTATGGTACTTGGGTGAAGACTGGGAACTTGATAGAGACCCAAAGTAGAGAGCTGCCAGTGAGAGTTAGAGGGCAGAAAGAATATACAGAATAGTAAACTCTTTCTACTTAACAGTCCAACGGTACCCGATTAGCATTTCTTAAATGAGGTAAAAATAATTTTCCCACAAAAGCATATTCCCTGCTCTCTCCTCTTACTCTTTACTCTTTAATTACTGGGAAGATATTTGGAAAAGACATGTTTCCAGTTCATAGATTTTTGTTGTCAATTACACTGTGAGCAATATTTTTCTACAGTTTTCAATCCTCTGATGCTTCTCACTTCATTGTCATAACTAGTTGGATATCCCAGTGACCTTGAATTGTCCCCAATGGCTTTCACTTGTGTATTCCTGTTTTATGGGGAAAGTTAAAACTAACAGATTGTTTCCTTGGGAAAATTTTAAATATTCATATCTCTTGGCATCCGTGGTTTCCCACTGAGTCCTGAAAAACGACCATGTGTATTCCAGGCCCTGCTTTTCCCACCGTTCCTAAACCAAATGCCTGCTCTCTCCTAGGCACTGGTAAATGGAAGTGCTCCCCTTGGCAACACCCTACGCACCTGAGACTCTCATAGCCAGATTGTACATGTTTCAGCGAAGGCTACAGTCTCTTTTGAAATTTAAGCAAACTGACTCTCACATAAAATGGGAAGTCTCTCCCAAAGCTTTCTGTGGAATGCCAGAGGCCTTCAGCGTGGTCGGCGCTTGCTCCTTGCTAAGCCATCCTCTGGCTCTCCTCTCAGCCCCTGCAGCAGTCCTCTTTCCTGGTCTGCATTGACCCAGAGGGCACCTTTAAATTTCCCTCCAGATCACTCACCCCAAGCATTCCTGAAAGTAACAGATGTTGCTGAAGGTAACGCTTAGAACTGAATATTAAGCCTCACAGTTTAACAGCAGGCACCACACCCAACTTTCTTCCCCAAGAGCGCACTGCCTCCCAATTTCCTCATTTGTTCATGCAGTGCAATTCCGTTCTCCACTCCCCGCTGGGCTCCAGACCTTCCTTTACATATTCTAAGACTCATTAAAGGGCTCCTCAGATACGAAAGTTCTGGGTCTCCCTCTTTACAGCAAAGATAAACTAGCAGTAGCTTTAAAGGTTCATTTCATTCCTTCTCCACCACAAAACAGCCTGACTTGAGCTGTGTATCTCTGTTTACAGAGTAACCACTTCAAAGTATATCATGTAACCAACCCACTGAATCAGGATCTTTGTTTGCTTAAAAAACATATTTATCTGGACTTAACCACATGGCCCTAGTAGTAAATACTTATAGAAATTGTCATGTACAGATGTGTGTCCATGTGCCTCTCCACACAGTTCACTCACTTTCCCTCTTCCCCACAACATGTAGCCTTCTGAGTGCCGGGGTCCATTCAATCCCCCATTCATTTTTCAAATGATTATTGTGCATTTAAGGTGCAAAGATCATATTTGCCTCTGAAAACAGTCTGCCTACAGTTGAAGAGAAGTGGGAATTAGTGTCAGGTTCCAAGTCAGCTTTTTTAGAAACTGAGTGCCACTTTGTATGTCTGGGACTGATGATGGGCTAAGATTTTCACCGCAGCCTGTTGAATCTCGGCTCTGGGTTACCCCATGGAAATCCCTCGGGCTTCACAAACACAATGTCGGAGCTACAAGGAATCTTTCAGCTCACCTAATTCATCTGCCATATTTTATAAATGAAGTCACCGAGGCCTAGAAAGGCAGGTGATTTACCTCCAGAGCTTCATTTACTAAGTTGCCAGGGTCCACTTCCCAAGAAGGAACTGCAAGAAGGGGCAGCCTGGGGAATGGAATGGCTACGGGCATTCAAATCCCAACAATGCTCCTTACACACCATTTAATCTTTGTCAGGGAAATTAGCCACTCTGTATCTCAGTTTACTCACCTGTAAAAACGGGACAATACCTGCCTCAAAGGATACGTCAAATAACAGGAAAGCACCTGACTTCTCTTCAGCCCCTTTAGTTTTCCTTGTTCCTTCCTTTAGAGGCCCTTTTCCTTTACACTGGGGGAAAGAATAGGTGTCCATTTATCCTCATCACGGCTCTTTAATCGTCCTTCTCCCCTCCCCTGCCCACACATGTACACACATACCCCCTTGTTGACTCCCTCCCAGGGGTGGCCCAGGCTACCCATCTTCACCAACAATGGTGGCAGTGCAGACCCCGTGAGGGGTTCTCTGCTAACTTCTAGGTTTAGCTTGGGCTCCCAACACCCACCTGCCACGTGGCACCCTCCTTGTTGGCACCTGCAGGGCCCGAGAGAGGGTACGAAAACAGACGCTGTGCCAGACACTCTTCCTGCCTGCCTTTAATTAATTTCTTTGTTTCACTTGAAAAGACATCTTTCGTTGTCTAATCCACACTGTGTTTTGGCTGAAGTACAAGACTCTAATTCAGCTGTAGAAAGTGGCTACATTCTAATTTAGCAATAGAGAGGTGAGAAAACAAGTCCTCTTCTCCCAGGATTGAAGGCAGGAGCAGGGTGCTGAGAGCTGCTTACACTTTTGAACCCATCAGCCAGCATTTGGAGGGATTAAAGTTTCACCACTTTGGGATACTTGATTCATTTAGAAATATTTAGAAAGTGAACTGCCAGAATACAATAATAGAATGCTTCCTCCTCAATAAAGAAACCCTCCACTTGAAAGTTGTACACTTGAAAGTGGCTAAAATGGGAAATGTCATGTTGTCTATAAGTTACCTCAATAAAGATTAAAAAACAAGAATCAACCAACCACTCATCTAATTTATAGTGTGTGTATTTTAGATTAAACAATGCGAGAAAGGATACACATTAGTATCTTCAGGAAGATGGAGTTCTTCCTGAATCTTGGGGGAATCTTATAAACAGCTGTAGAAAGCCTTGACACTTTCTAAATGCTAAGTACAGGAAGAGCAGCTCCGTAGATATTGTAGTCACATGGTAAACATTCGATAAATTTTTGCTACATGAATAAATAAATGAGTGGGAATGGCATTGCCGCATCACCATTTTCATTCCAGTAACATATATACTCATCATCCCTTCTTACATTCTGTTCAGAAACCTGAGTTAGTGAGTTGCCTGGTCTCTATAACTTAGACCACTGTTTCCTAAGCTGTACATAAGCTAGTAGCTAATTACCTTCTGAACTCTCTGGTGGCCCCTCTTCCTTGGCGGTGACTCTCTGCAAGGACCAGAAGTGATGGAGAGGGAGAGTCTGTTCTTTCTTTCTCCTTACTCCACACCCTCTTCCCTCACCCTCACCCCTGCTTGCCACTTTCAGACTTCTCTGGGGTTTGGGGAGAGTGAAAGGATGGAAAGGGGCAGTCTCACGGGCTGCTGTAACAAAGCGCCACAATCTGGATGGCTTACACAACACAGAGTTATTCTCTCTCAGTTCTGGAGGCTGCAAGCCTGAAATCGAGGAGTCAGCAGGCCTCAATCCCCTAGAAACCTGCAGGGAGAAGCCTTCCTTAGTAAGTTCTCCAGCTTCTGGTGTTTGCCAGCCACTCTTGGCATTCCTTGCCTTATGGATATATCAGTCCCATCTCTGCCTCCGGCTTCCCGTGGCCTTCTCCCTAGTGTCTGTCTGTCTCTGGATCCAAGTTTCCCTTTCTTCTGAGGACACCAGCCATGTGGCTTCATCTTAACTCATCACATCTTCAAAGACCCTGTCTCCAACCCAGGTTGCATTCACAGCACCGGGAGTTAAGACTTGAACATATCTTTTTGGGGGACACAATTCAAACATAAAAGAGAGTAAAATGAGAGAAAAAAAAAAGAAGACACTTTAACCTAACTGTCCAATCCCCTGTCACGGAAGGCATCTAATTACTGACACTTTCATGGAGAGAATCATTGGGTCCTTCAGAGATGGCCACAGGGGCCTGTGTGTGGCCCTATCCCTGATGTAGGCTGTACACTCTGCAGAGACCTCCTGCTACCTACCTCTGTCCGTGCCCCCTGGTGCTACTCCACAGTCTCAGACTGCCTGGTGGAGGGGCCCCAGCTGGCAGGTCTCTAGGGCTGGGTCTGTTGAAAAGAGCATTCTTAGGTGCCTCCTTAGGAAAACACTGGACCTACAAGCACCAAACAGTAGAAGCATAGCTGCCATCCCAAGTATTTCCCACCAGCCTCCCAGGTTCAGGATTCTCAAGGAAAAATCAGACATCAGTCCCTGGGTAATGCCGTTTCCTCCCCAAAGCTCCTACCTGTGGGTCCCCACCTCTACCCTCAGCAGTTCTCCCGAGATGGGTGTCTGAGTATCTGCAGCTCAGGCAGCCTCCAGCCATGGAGGAAATGCCAGCCCACCCTTGTCACAGGGCTGGCCAATCTCCTAACTCCCTCCCTCACCAAGTTTGGGGAGCGGGATAGCAATCCCTGCAATACACACAAAGAAGGCAAGGGAAAAGTCAAAGCACTTCTGAGTCTAAGGATTCCTTACAAATACTTCAACGAATCTGTCTTTAAACTTCCAGGCTTCTGTTTTACAGGCTGCTAAAGGTAAAGGCATTAGGCTGGTTTGGCTATCCTTTAGTAAGTCCTGCATGGATTTGCCCCGATCATCTCTTGTCTTCTGCTGTGGGGCCTGTATTAGCTTCCTTTCACTGCTATAACAAATTACCACAAGATTAGTAGTTTAAATAACACAAATGTATTATCTTACAGTTCTGAAGGTCAGAAGTTTGAAATGGGTCTCACTGGTCTGAAATCAAGGTGTCAGCAGGGCTGCATTCCTTCTGGAGACTCTAGGGGAGAATCCATTCCTTGCCTTTTCCACTTTTGAGGGACCGTCTACATCCCTTGGCTCATGGCTGCATCCCTCCGATTTCTGCTTCCATTGTTACATCTTCTCTGACTCTGACTCTCTTGCCTCCCTCTGTTTACATTGTGATTATCTAGTGTCCACCCAGATAATCCAGGATAAGCTCCCCCATCCTTAATTTAATGCATCTTCAAAGTCCTTTTGCCATGCAAGGTAAGGATTCACAGGTTCCAGAGATTTCAATGTTACCATCTTGGAACAGGTGTTGGAGAGAGGGGAATGCATTATTTGGCCTATTACAGGAAACTTTAGCACCACAGCAACCTGATCATTTCCTCCATAGCATGCCTCATCTGACAGTTGCTTATGGTTTGTGTACCTACCCATTTAGTCTGTCTCCCCCACTAAGCTGTGCATTGCTTACCCCTGTACACCCAGTATTCAAAGTAAATGCCAGGAAATATATGGTGACTTAACCAATAATAAAAAATAAAGTGAAACCCTGAGAAACACCAATATTTAAGGGATGGATCAAGGAAGGGAAGATCTTCAGATAGAATGAATTGTGGTGACCCAGAATATGATGCCACAGAAGCCAAAGGAGTAAAACACCTTAAAGGAGGAGCTGAGCAGCAGTGGCAGATGCTGCACAAAGGAGGACTAGAACCAGGACTGAATTAGAAGGAGATGTGGGCACTTGCAAGATCAGTTTCAGTAGAGCTACAGGTCAGAGGCTAGAGTGAATCAGGCTAAAGAAATATCTGGAGGAGAGGAAATGCAGCTACTCATCCAAGAAATCTGACAGCAACTGGAGAAATATGGAAAGAGAAAAATAGAAGAGTAGTTTGGGGATCCAGGGTATGGCTATTTGTGAATGCTGTTTGTTCATTTATTTATTAAAGGTACTTTGTTGCATTGGGAAGTCTTTGACCTACTTGTAGGTGGAGGGAAATGAGCAAGAGGAGAAGATCAAAGATACAAGTGTGACCCACTGGGCAGAGCCAGTGTCCTGAGGAGACAGGCAGGAGCAGAGCTAGAGAACAGATGCAGGGATTCACCATGACAAGAGAGGAGCCTTCTCCTGAGGCAGAAATGAAAGAGGGAAGGATGCATATGAATAAGATCAAGCTAGGTTCCAAGGGGGCTCTGTGTCCCTTCTCTAGAACATTCTCAAGGATGCACCTGGCACTCAGCATGGCTGGTGGGCTGGTCTCTAGAAGCCCAATCACTTCTGCTTCCACACTTGAGTTGTATGCTGACCAAAAATCAAAAAAGACAACTACAAAAGATTGTAGAAGGACTGTAAAATTCTAGAGGGATTCTGCACTCAGGTTTCTTCACAGAGCACCTTTCCGTTTTCATTCCACTTTTAAGAAACCCAAGTTGGAATCATGGTCAGTAAGTTATGTGTGGTTTGTGTCTGACAATTAGAACCTTGATCAGCTAACACACACTCAAAGAAAAGAATGTGGCCCTATATTAAAAAATGTCAACTGAATGTACATTTTTTACACTTTAAGTTAAGAAAAGGCATTTGAGGTATTATGAATCATTTTTGACTGCTCATTTTTTTTTCTATTCAGATGACATTTATTTTTTGTATTTTATTCTATTTATTTTTAATAAATTTTTAATTTTTTTAAAGATACTTTATTTTTATTTTTTTTTAAAGATTTATTTATTTTTATTTTATTTATCCCCCCCTTGCTGCTGGTGCTGCTGTGTCCATTCGCTGTGTGTCTTCTCCGTGTCTGCCCATCTCCCCCCCGCTGTGAGGTCTTGCATCACCAGCCCACGGCGCTGTGCGAGCCAGCCTGCCCTCACAAGGAGGTGCCGGGAAGCGAACCCGGGGCCTCTCATATGGTAAACGGGTGCTCTATCCATTGCGCCACACCCGCTTCCTGCCGTGAGGTTCCTGCATCAGCCCACCGCACCGCTCAGGCGGCGTGCCCTCACAAGGAGGCCTCGGGACGCGAACCCGGGCCTCCCATATGGTAAACGGGGGCTCTATCCACTGAGCCAC
>JAQZBX010087071.1:0-12915 GCA_029593785.1 Cabassous unicinctus
TTAATCTGGGCATGATTGAATTATGATTAGGGTGTTGACTGGGCCATGTCAGTCAGTAGGGCATTGAGCCCCACCCCCTGGTGGGTGGGGAATTGAATATAAAAGGCAAGGCAAAGAACAGAGTTGAAGCAGTCTTTTGAGAAGCAGTTTTGATGTTGGAAAGAAGGCCCCAGGGGAAGAGAAGCAAGCCATTTGCCTGATCGTCTACAGCTGACCTTGTGGAGGAAACAGGAGCTAAGCCAGGAGAGAAATGCAGCCCCGGGAAGACAGGAACCCCAGAAGCCTGAACCCTGGCAAACGCCGGCAGCTGTCTTGCTCTAACACGTGGCAACGGACTGTGGTGAGAGAAGAAACTTAATGCTTTATGGCCTGATATCTGTGGACTTCTACCCCAAATAAATACCCTTTATAAAGACCAACCCATTTTTGGTGTTTCACATTAGCACCCCTTTGGCTGACTAATACACAGTATTTCACTTGAATATAAAATCCAGAAAGCTCCAAGTATATATCAAATTTAGTAGCTGAGAAACGAGAGATTCCATATCAGGATAAAAATGGAAAATATAATAAATAACATTGAGATTAATAGTGGTGATTGAAAAATTGGTTGATTCCAAATATCAAATAAGGAAGCAAGCAAAAAATCACAAAATTAAAGAATGAAACTACAAAAAAGTTCTACATTAAAATGTACTTGAACAAAAATGATTGCAGAAGTCTTAAAAATATTTCTGTGATTTTAAAAAAATGCTAGTCCAAAAATTTCCAGCTGGCCTGCAAAACTTTTGTTCCAATTGTTCACCTGCATCTATCTTGCTAGACATATATTTAAGAATAAATGACTTTTAAAAGTAGACCAATTGTTGCCATTTTGGCATCTTACACCTCTATACTGCCCATGACAAATGAAAGTCATTTTCTCCACAACTTCCAAGAATTTAAACAGTTACAAGTCTCAAAATAGTAAAAGCTGACTGAGCTACAGTTTAAGCTACTTGCTCCCTATATCTCATCTAAAACATGATCTCACCTTTCAATATTTTAATAAAGTATTAAGTTAATATCTTTAATGAGGTTTTACTCCTCCCTCACAGTATAAAAACTATTTTCATTTACATTTTTAAATACATAAAATCAGCAGATACAAAGCTAAAAGCTAAGTGTACTGTTCTGTTTTCCTTTTTTATTCTAGTACCATATATACCACCAAACATTTTCTCTTTTAACCAGATTCAAACATAAAATTCAGTGCTGTTAATTACATTCAATATGTTGTACTACTCTCACCATCATTCATTAACAAAACTTTCCATCATCCCAAACAGAAATTCAGTACCACTTAAGCATTAGACTAATAGCTAATAGTATGCAGAATTGTAAAAATATTCTTTTGTCAATTGTAACAGAAGTAACAAAATAATGCAAAATGCTAAAAATAAGGAAAATTATGTGTATGTGGTGGTATATGTGGACTTTATTTTTTGTATGATTTTTCTGCGAAAACTACAGATTTTACAATAAAACATATTTTACAAAAAGCTAAATTTAAGCCTAGAAAACAAATATAAAATAATTTGCCATCATATAATCTAACCTTAACTTATTGAGTATCAACAAACAGGTATTAGAGTAGCATTCAATTAATAAGGAAATTCAGGTAATTAAAATTGAATCTTATTATAATAAAATCATGAAAATCCAATCAATACAATGAAAATAAAATATATTATCACATTTTATTTAATGCCAATATAATTATTGATACATACAAAATAAACATAAAATTGAGATTTTTCTTGCGTATTGTTAAAATCTTGAGAGTATAAGTGTATGTTTATTATTTTTTATTTTCTTTAAACTTTACTAAGACTTTAATGCCATAGTATGAGTACTCAGTAATACCAGAGATTCTGATTCAATGGAAATTTATTAAAAGAAAGTTTTCATGCTTATGTTAGTTCCTTTTGCTGCTTTAAAATTTATCAGAAATTGAGTGGATTAATATAACAAAATTTACTATTTTAAAGTTCTGTGAATTAGAAACCTAACACAAGTTACACTTGGTTAAATTCAAGGTATCAACACAGATCCATTTCTTTTTGGAGTCTCTAGAGAGAATCCATTTCTAAGCTTTTTCCATCCTCTAAAGCACACATATTCTTTGACTCAGGGCCCCTTTCATTCATCTTCAAAACCTGCAATGATACATCTCCCTGACCATGCTTTGGTAGATGTGTCTCCCACTGACTATACTAATACAGTTGAGAAGAATAATCTACATTTAATAACCCATCTAATAACATTGGACCCACAGAGTTAATCCATGGGAATCTCATCATCTCACGTTCTTAATCAGTTCTGCAAAAACTGTTTTGCTGTGTAAGACAACATATTCACAAGTCCCAGAGATTAGAGCATGGACATCTTTGCAGTTCATTTATCTGCCTATCACACTTATACAGCAATGTAATCCTGGTTTACTGGGACCACACTCATTAAAACTGATATCTAACTCTTGCATAATAATTGTGCATTAATGACCATGCATGTGCCAACCTTATTTTAGTATTTTTAAATAAAATGCTTAACAAATTAAGAAATATTAAATTATTTGCCCTAGATTAAATAAGACCTATGTAATTATAAAAAGAAAAAGAGAAGAAATAAAAGAAAACATAGAATTTAGAATTTAACCATTGTCTGTACTAATTCTTTTGTTTTTTTCCTTCATAAAACCTACAGTGGCTTACTTTCCATCGGATTTTCCGCAAAGCTGCCTTGATATACTTATTCCTTAAGTTAATAATAGTGTTCAAAGAGAGAGGTACCAGGTAATAGAACACAGACACCAAAATATCTAAAATAGTTGGAGAATCAGGGACTGGCATATAGGTGATGACAGCTGTCACAAATAAAAATGTGGTCACAGGTATGAGATGAGGCCAGGAGGTGAAGAAGGCTTTGGATCACCCTTATATGGATGGCATTCTTAGAACTGTATTGAAAATGGAAAAAAGCTAATGGAAACTAAAAAGAAAATTCCAAACATAACCTCTATTGCAACACGGGCAACAATGATTTCTTTGGACAAGAAATCTTCAGTAAAGAGGGGCCAATGCAGATAAAATGAGGAAAATTTCTTGAGCCACAAACATATAAAAAGAATGTGCCAGAGAAGTATAATCATCCAAAAGCTTCTCCAAAGAACCAGGTGCCAACTGTCATCTGCACACAGACTCCACTGGTCAGGAAAATGTCATATTGCAGTGAGTGGCAGATGGCTAGCTAGCAATAATACAACATGGCCTTGATGATCAACATCTCAAATGAAGAGAAGGGAGTCACCAAGAAGACCCATAATCACATCCTTGAAAAGGAAATGTTTCCCCTGTGGAACAAAGAGTTGAGAATAAAGTTTGGGAAAGATAAGTTCTTCATGGAAAAGTAATGGGAGTGTGAAGAAACTGGTCCAGGCTGATGAAGGTGATAATGAGAAAACTTGATCTCTACATGTGAAAGAATGAAGATGAACCCCTACTTCACACCATATGCAAAAACCAACTCAGAATGGATAAAAGACCAAAATATAAGATATATATTATGAATCAATTATAAATATAAATTTATAATTTATTTAAAATTATAAAATACCTATTAGAAAACTTTGGGAAATATCTTTAGGACCTTTTGTTAGGCAATGGTTTCTCTTACTTTACACTAAAAAAAAATTATTGTTGTGGCTGTTCTCAATTTCAGTTATTTCTGCTCTAATCTTTGCTGTTTCTTTCCTTCTGCTTGCTTTGGGATTACTTTGTTGTTCTTTTTCCAGGTCCTCCAAGTGTTCAATTATGCCTTTGGTTTAGCTCTTTCTTCCTTTTTAATAAACTCATCTAGGGCTATAAATTTCCCTCTCTGCAATGCCTTTGCTGCATCACATAAGTTTTGATATGTTGTGTTCTTGTTTTCATTCATTTCAAGATATTTGTTGATTTCTTTTGCACATTCTTCTTTGACCTACTGAATGTTTAAGAATGTGTTGTTTGGCTTCCATATTTGTGAATTTACCAGTTCTTCACCTATTATTTATTTCCAGCTTCATTCCATTATGATCAGAAAAAGCACTTTGTATCATTCCAATCTTTTTACATTTATTGAGATCTGTTCTGTTACTCAACATCTGATCTATCCTGGAGAAAGATCCATGACCACTTGAGAAGAATGTATATCCTGCTGATTGAGGATGTAATGTTACATATATGTCTGTTAGGTATAGTTAATTTGCCATACTGGTGAGCTATCTAGTTGATTTATTAATGTGAATGTTGTTTTGAAGACTTCAACTATCCTCGTAGAGACATCTATTCTCCCTCCAGTTTTGCCAGTGTTTGCCTCAACCAATTTTGGGCACCCTGGTTAGATGAATAAATATTTATGGTTGTTATTTCTTTCTGGTGGACTGCCCCTTTTTAAAATTTATTTTATTTTTATTTTTTAAAAAACACTTAGATTATACAAATGCCACATAAAAAAATATAGGGGATTTCCATCTGCCCCACTCCCCACACATCCCACATTTTCCCACATTAACAATCTCCTTCATTAGTGAGGTACGTTCATTACAATTGAACACATTTTAGAGCATTGCCACTAGTGTGGATTGAAGTTTACATTTTAGTTTACACTCTCTCCCACTCCATTTTGTAGGCTATGGCAAGATTTATAATGGCCTGTATCTCTCATTGCAGTGTCATTCAGGAAGATTCTCAAGTCCTGAAAATGCCCCATATTTCACCTACTTTTTCTTCTGTCTGCCCTCAGAACTTCCAGTGACCACAGCCCCATATCAATGATATAATTTCTCCCATTGCTAGAATCACAATAAGTCTGTAGTTAAATGCCAGTCAGTCTGCTTTAGTCCATTGTTCATTCACCAATCCTGAGGATTCTGGGATGGTGATGTCCATTCTACCTCTAATTGAGAGGGGGCTGTGATCCCAAGGGCTAATGGATGGGACTCACTTGCAATTGTAGACTCTCTCGGTTCCTTGGTATGGTAGTTGTCCATCAACCCCTCCATGTTAGTTGTCCTGGGTGAGACCAATGAACTGGGGAGTAGGTGTTGCATGCAACTCCATTGAGATTCAGGGCACAGCTGGCACATGGACAGTCCAAAGATTTAAGTCTCTTGGATGTACACCTACCAACTCTAGTACTAATTATAGGTTCAAGTAGAAGGACAGAAGAGCCATGTGTAGGGAAAACATAACTGAGTCCAACTCTGTCACTCTGGGGAGCATAAATTCCAAAGTAGGACCCACTGGCAAGACACTAAACTCCTCAGCTATCTACCTTACTAAAGTGTCTGGATGTCTCCAGAGCCCTCAGGAGTCCTGCTATTTGGAATAGTGTCCACTTTGGCAGTCAAAGAGATCCTGCTGAGAAGTGCATAAGCATAACCTCTGGAATGACCTCCTGACTCACTTTGAAGTCTCTTAGCCATATAAACTCATTTGTCTTTACCTTTTCCCCCTTTTGGTCAAGGTCCTTTTATTAATATACAATTCCCTTATTTATCTCTGTAAGAATTTTGTATTTAAAGTCTGTTTTGTCTGATATTAATATAGCTACCTCTGATCATTTTTGGTTACTGCTTTTGTGGAATATATTTCTAATCCTTCACTGTCACCTTATTTGTATCCTTGGGTCTAAGGCGAGTCTCTGGTAGAGAGCATGTATATGGCTCATATTTTTAATCTATTCTGTCAGCTTATGCCTTTTGATTGGGGGGCATTAATCAATTGACAGTTTTATTCAATGTTAGTACTGTATATGCATTACTTACTTCAACAATTTTATTCTTTGGCTTTCATATGTCATATATTATTTTTTTTCTCTCTTTTATCCTTTTAGTGATCCTTTCTCATAATCTTCATTTCTACACTCTTCTCCAAGCCTCTCTATATTATCTTGTCATATCATTTTGCAGAGTTTTCTTTATAATTTCTTTTAGAGCTACTTTCTTGGTGATGAATTCCCTCAGTTTCTGTTTTTCTGTGAATATTCATCCCTCTCAGCATCTGTTTATCTGTGAATATTCAACCTCATTTTTTAATGGATATTTTTGCCTGAAAGAATTCTTGGCTTGCAGTTTTTATCTTTCATTACCCTAACTATATCATATCATTGCATTCTCAGTTTCATATTTTCTGATGAGAAATCTGCACTAATTCTTATTAAAGTTCCGTTGTATGTGATGGATCATGATTTCCTCTTGCTGCATTCAGAATTCTCTCTTTACATTTGGCAATTTGCATTCTAAGTATGTATCAGAGTAAATCTATAGATATAATCTTTTTGGAGTGTGTTGCACTTCTTGGACATGGATTTTCATGTCTTTCATCAGTGTTGGCAAGTCTTGGGCCATAATTTCCTCAAATATACTTTCTTCCACTTTCCCATTCTCTTCTTCTAATGAAAATGTGTTGACCTGCATGTTAATGTTATTCAGGCTGTCATTCATTTCCTAAAGGCCCTGCTCAATTTTTTCCATTATTTTACCTATTATTTCTTCTGTCTTTTCAATTACAGATATCCTATTCTCTATGTCACTGATCCTTTCTTCTGCAAGTTCAAATTTGCTGTTGTAAGCATCTAATCTATTTTAATGTCACCCATTGCCTTTAATTCAAATAAATTCTTTCATTTTTCTATTTAATCTTTCAAATTTTCCTTTCTACTCATTCAATGTCTTCTTAATATCCCTATCTCTTTAGCCATAGTCTCTTTTAACTTCTTGAACTAATTTAGGAAATTTGTTTGAACATCATTGATTGGTTATTTCAAATACTGCATTTCACCTGGCATTTTAATTTACTTTTACTAGACCATATCTTCATGTTTCTAGTATGGCTTGTAAATTTATGCTGATGTATAGACATCTGATTATGATGGTGCGTGTATGCTGATGGTCAACTTCTTTCCCTTCCTTAGGGATTTATTGTTTTTGACTTTGCTTTAAGGTTGTTCTTTAATTTTTGATTCAACTTATTCTAAGTCAATAAAATTGCCCATGTTTAACTACTTAAACAGTGCCAGGTACCCACTTATATAGTGCAGAGCAGGACCCAGGGGAGGAGCCATTAAAGATGCACTCTTTTATTTCCAGGAATGTTGTGGCAGTTCGATATTCTTTTATGAATCCCAAAAAAAGAAAACTACTCTATTCCTGTGGGTGTGACACCCTTTTGACTTGATTATGCCAAGGTTTGTCTCCATCCTCTTGCTGGATCTGATAAAAATGGAGACACATTGAGACACACAGAGAAAAAGGGAACAGCCATATTATATTGATCCTGCCATGTGGGAGAGAGAAGGCTGCAGGAAAAGAGAAGCCCCTGAGATCATAAAACAAAGCTAAGGCTGAGGAAGAGATAAACCATATGCCTGATAGCTTGCAGTGAAACTCAGAAAGAGAGTGGAGCAGCTGAGACTGATAGAGGTGGCTGAGAAAGAGAAAAGCACTGTGCCTGATAGCTGACAGGTGAACTCTGGGAGGTTGCCCCTGAGAGATGGTAGATTCTGGAGGGGAAAGCAGAGACCGTGGCTGAGAATGGTGGCTAGTTTTGCAATATGGCAGCAGACTTTTGTGAAAAAACATCTTTGATGATGACTTTGTTTGGATATTTCATGGCTTTGGAATTGTAAACTTTTACCCCAAACCAATCTCCTTTATAAAAGCCAACGCATTTCGGGTAATTTGTATCAACAGCCCCTGGCAAACTAAAACAAATGCATTTTCCTGTCCTGCCAGCAGTTGACAATCTTCAGCAAACATTTTCCCTCAGCTGTATGGTGGAATGTGATTATTCCAATCTCCACTAGCTGTGTGGTACAGAAACAATGGTTGCAGGGTTTTCTCCTACACTCCAGGTATTCAGAGCCAGTCCCCACAGCCCAAACTCAAGTATCATAAGCCACACCATCTCTTTTACCAGGGAAGGACAATCTCCACTCCCCTCTATGTTAGTGGCAACCAGACTTGGTCACAGGTGTTTGCCCTGAGGGTGTGGGATGAGCTCCATTCTTTGCCATGGGAGTAATATATCCATGGTGATCTCTTCAGCTTCTGTGTCTCCCTCTTCTGCTCTTTCCTGAATAATAGACAGCATTCCCCTTGTCTGCAGACTTCTGAAACACTTCTTTTCAGACAGTTTCTGCTTTTTCTCTTACTGTTTTCAGAAAAGAAATGATCTATCTTTGTCTCTACACTGACATCTTCCAAGATCTCTATATTTTTCAATTTACTGAAACTTGTTTTCTGAACTAACATATTGTCTATCCTGGAGAATGATCCATGTGCACCACAGAAGAATTGGTATTCTGCTGATGTTGGATGAATTTTTTTGCATATGTCTCTTAGGTCTAGTTGGTTTAGAGAATCATTCAAGTCTTGTATTTTCCTTATTGGTCTTCTGTTTAGACTTTCTATCCACTAAGGAAAGTGGTGTTTTGGAGTCTCTCACTATTAATATAGAACCATCTATTTCTCCCTGCAAATATATCAGTATTTGCTCCATATATTTTGGAGCTCTGTCATTTGATGCAAAGAGATTTATAATTATGATGCATTCTTGTTGATTGACTTATTTATCTGTAGAATGTGACCTTCTATATCCCTCACAACAGTTTTTGACTTAAAAATATTTTATCTGAAATTAATTTAGCTGTCCCAAATCTCTTTTGTTAATGATTTCATGGTCTATTTTTGCCATCTTTTCATTTTCAAACTACTTGTGGCTTTGAATTTAGGGAGTCTCATAAACACCATATACTTGTGTCATGCTTTTAGATATATTTTTGTCAATCTCTTGTACTTATAACCCATTTATACATAAAGAGTTTAAACCATTTACATTAAAGTTAATCCATTTAATGATAAAGCATGACTTTTCCTGCCATTTTGCTATATGGTCTTTGTATATCTTAAAACTTTTTCTCCCTTAATTTCTTTACTAATACTTCTTTTCATATTTATTTGATTTTATTGTGCCATTTTTTTGTGACTCAGTGATAAATAATTCCTTTATTTCTCACTGTATTAGTCAGCCAAAGGGGTGCTGATGCAAAGTACCAGAAATTTGCTGGTTTTTATAAAAGGGTATTTATTTCGTGTAGAAACTTACAAGGCCCTAAAGAGTCCAACTCAAGGTACCCTAAGAGGTAATTTCTCACCCAGAGTCAGTTACCACATGTTGAAGCAAGATGGTGAGTGATACCTGCCAGGGTTCATCCTCCCTTCTTCCTCTTAAGGCTCCATGGTTCCAGCTTCTTCCAATCTTAGTTGTAGGCTAGCATAAAGCTTGTTTCTCTTCAGGCCTCCTCAGGTGCTCAGGGCTCTGGTATCTTCAACTGCAAACTATCAGGAGAATTGCTCATCTCTCTTTCTGCTTATCTGCTTCTCTGTGTATCTACTTCTGTGTCTGAGTCTGTTTAATTAGCCCACTAATGGGGCTAATGATGTGGTCAAATCAAAGAATTAATCTTAACATAATCACGTAAACATAAAGCCTTTGAATTTAGATCAATCAAAATGTATCATGCCCAGAGGAACAGACCAGCTTACAAACATAATCAATATCTTTTTTTTTGAATTCATATATAATATCAAATGGCTGAACTCACTGTTTTTAGACACTTTTATTTAAAATGTTTAATTATAAAGTTATATAAGAATGAAATTCATTTTGGATGCAATTTAACCATATCAAGGAATTTTACCTATAAAATACTAATCTTATTATTTTAATTTTAATATTATTTGCTGCCATAATTTTGTTTTTCTATTTAAGAAGTTGTCTATTTTCAGGAAAAAAATGATTGTTTTTCTAATTTCTTATTCCTATTTCAAAGTGACAGGAATTTCTTTTTTAACTTTTTTTATGTATCATTGACATATTTCAACAAATGCCATATTATGTGTTCTTTGAAAATGTATGTGTGTTTGAATATATGATAAATTTCACAAAAATTTAATGACTATTAAAATATGATAATTACTAAGGGTAATCTGATAATGCCAAAGGATTAACTTTTATTTCAATTATTTGTTTTTAGTAGTAGGTTGGATGTGATCATTAGAATTTGAGAGAAAATTACCCAAGGCAAAAATCACAATATAGTCAAAATATTATTCATTAAGAAAGGCAAAATAAAGACATCTTACAACACATATATATAGGTAGATTCCAACATTATCATTGCTGTCATTTTAAAGGGATTTCTTCATACAAAATAAAATACTACTAGAGCTACACCAAGGCATGTAGAACAAGGAAAGTGGTAAATTTATCAGTAAATTAAAAAAAAACTGACTCTAAAATGAAAATAAAAATTATCTTCTGTAATATTTTAAATATATTCAGTACATCACATGAAATAAAAGGATGCATGTTGAGATGGCTATAACTAAATCAGGAGGATATTTTTTAAAATAACTTTGCATTAAATAAGATGAAATTAAAGGTATGATTAAACCTAAACTTTGATAAGCTAACTTTGTATGTTGTTGATATGTTTGGTTCAACATAAAAATTAAGTTATTGGTGATTGGGTGTTGGGGTACCCATGCTATACAATAATCATGTTTAGATGACTTTATTCAGTTTAGATAGGTTTTGCCTGCTTTTGAACTTTAGATAAATAAAACATATTGTTGCCTGCATTTTTCCCAGAATTTTTCATTCCAAATTAGGTATCAAAAAGTAATCTATGTTATTAATGTGTGACATAATTTGTTTGTTTTCTTTGATGTATATGATTCTATTTTATAGATATATAACAATTTATAGGTACATTTTCTCATTTATTGACATTTGTATTATTTTCAGTTTCATATCTGTTATACATAATGCTATCATTTATATTCTTGTATATGTCATTGTCTGAGTTTCAGTTTGTATTTTCATCATGACTAATGATACTGGATCTTATATTTGAGGAGATGGGAACTGTAATATAAAGCAGAATATATTCTCTGAATCCAATGAAAAGATTATGCTCTATTGTGCAAACTAATATTTGCAGGCCCAGTTCCTTCCATGGACACCATTTAAAATATAAAATATTATTCAGCCAGGTGTAAATACCACCATTGATTTAATCAAGATAGAATATCTAACTCAATCAATGATTTTTTCACACATTACTTTATATGAACTGGTTTTTCTTTCCTTCTTATCTATCTCTGGAATTTTAGTTTATAATCAGGACACAATTTGTTGATGCCATTGACCCTCCTTATTACACCATGCTCTTTGGGGAAGTACTTCCTACTTCACTGGACAAAAGTGAGTATGAAGGCTCAGTGGAAGCACTTGTCACAAGTCCTTGCAAGTTAAAAATTGACAAAAGTCAGTTATGTCCATGCAAATGGAATGGATTTAGAATTCCCTAAAAGATTTCCAAGTGGCAAATGAATATGTGAGAAATCTTCAAATTCACTAAGAATGAATTACAAGGCAAAACAATAAACACCAATTTGTAGCCTTTGGAAAGTTCCAGATTTTAACAGTGTTTTCCATGTGGCTGTACAAGTGATGAGAAAAGTTTCATTTTCCATACTTTTACATTAAAACTAAAATGACAGTTTGGCAGTTCCTAAGGTAGCTAAATAGAGACCTGTCATATGATCCAGCAATTCTTTACTAAAAATACATCCAGAAGAATTGAAAACTTACATGAACAGACATCTGCACAGTGATGTTCATAACAGCATTATTCACAATTGCAAAAGATAGAAACAACCCAAATGTCCATCAAACAATGAATGTATAAGCAAAATTTGGTATATACATACAATGGAATACTATGTTACTGCAAGAGGAAATGAAATTGGGACACATATAATAGCATGAATGAATCTTGAAGACATTATGCTAAGTGAGGTAAGCCAGACACAAAAGGACAAATATTGCATGGTCTCATTAATATGAACTAAATACTAAAAATAAATATATGGAGTTAAAACCTAGAATATAGGTTATTAGGAGATATGAGAAGGGCTTTGAAAGACTATGGATGCTTAATGTATGTAGAAGTTTTAAATAATTTTACTGTAAAAGTGTAGAAATGTGTAGAGTTGATGACAATACATTATAGTGATTAGCAGCTGGTTTATAAATGGAAATGTGACTGGAAAGGGTAGTCTATGAATGTAAATGTCAATTAAAAGGAAGCTAGGGAATAATCTAGGGACTGAACAACACAGTGACCCAGAGGTGGATGAGAATTGTGGTTGATGGTACAGATGCAATAATATCCTTCTGTGAGCTAGAGTGGATGTACATCACTATTGTAGGGTGGTGGGAAAGCAAAGAAGCATGGGAAAAATACAACTGATGTGACCTATAGACTGTGGTTAACAGCAATACTATAACATTCTTGCATCAATGTCAAAGATGTACTATGTTGATAATGGGAGAGTATGGAAAAAGTGTGCCAAATGTATACTATGGACCTTGGTTGGTGGTAACAGTATGATGATATTATCTCATAATCTGAAACAAATGTTCCATCATGGTGTGGTGTATTGATGAAAAGGAGTTGTATGGGAATTCTACACATGTGCATGAATGTTTGGTAAGTTCACAACTTTTGTAATAAAAAGATACTTAAAAAATAATAGGTGGGAAGCGGGTGTGGCTCAGTGGATAGAGCCCCCGTTTACCATATGGGAGGCCCGGGTTCGCGCCCCGAGGCCTCCTTGTGAGGGCACGCCGGCCTGAGCGGTGCGGTGGGCTGATGCAGCAACCTCACGGCAGGAAGCGGCTGTGGCGCAATGGAAAGCGCACCCGTTTACCATATGAGAGGCCCCGGGTTCGCTTCCCGGCGCCTCCTTGTGAGGGCAGGCCGGCT
>JAQZBX010087072.1:0-12915 GCA_029593785.1 Cabassous unicinctus
CCCCCCCCCCCCCCCAAAAAAAGTTAAAGGACCTGTGGATCATCATCATCATCACCAGCGTCATCATCGTCGTCTCAGCTAACTCTTTCATAGCCCTGACCGTGTGCCGGGGGCTGCTCTCAGTGCTTTCTATTCATTAACTCAGTTAATCTTTCCAGCAACTTTCCAGGTCAGATATTATTCATCTCCCCATTTTACAGATGGAGACACTGAGGCACAGGCCGTAAAATTGGCCTCAGGCCATAGAGTTGGCAGAGCCAGGACCAAACCCAGGTCTTCTGGCTCCATAGCCTGTGCTCTAGACTGGTGTCATTTGCCGCAGGGTGAGATATTGTCATGTCTTGCCTGGTCTCCAGTCTTGAAAAGAATGGCTCCAGGAGGTGCAAGCAGCTGTGTCAGGCGTGCAAGGTGACAGTCCACTTTGGGCTAATGAAAACCAGTGGCTTCCCTGGCTGCAAAATGGTGAGGGCACTACTCATGGCTTCCCTAGGACAAATGTCCTTGTTTGTAATTAGGTGTTTATCTGTGTGGCTCTTTGCTTAGTGTTGGTTTCCCCTGCATCTCAGGTGTCTGATGGCACTTTCTGCAATGATGGATGTGTTCTCTATCTGCGCTTTCCAGGGGGTAGCCACCAGTCATGTGTGACTAGTACAACTGAATTTTCAGTTTTATTTCATTTTAATTAATTTAAAGAGCCACACCTGGCTAGTATCAGCCAGCAAAGCTCTGAGCTCAGTGAGGGCAGGAAGGGTGCCTATTCTGCATCCTTGCATCCTGTGCCCCACCCAGGGCATGGCTTATCAAATGTTTGCTGACTTAAATGGATCATTAAATTCCAGTCTCGCTTTCCTCTTTAAAGTGTCCAAACCCTTCAGAATCCTCTTTTCTCTGCTAATAAGTAAATCATCTCTCAAATTAATGTGTTGCACAGGGCATTGGGGCTCTGAAAGCCAATTTCTTTAGATCATTTTGCCTTAACCACAGAACCTTCTTGTGGCCAGGGACCAGATCTTGCATGTGACAAAACTGAATCTCAAAAAGGTTAAGTGACTTCCCCAAGGTCTCATGGCTAGTAAGTAGCAGAGGCAGGATGCAAAGGGTGCATCACCGGTGCCCACAGATCAGCTCACAAATCACCATGTGGCAGCCACCTGCTCTTCCTTTCCTGCATTAGCTCCCACAAGTCCTTGTGGTCCCTAAAATTGCTTGGAGTAGTGATACCATCGCCATAGCTCCTGTGGTCCCTTGTGAGACCATCATGGGGAAACTCTCCCAATGTCTCCAAAGCTGTCAGGAAAGATCCAGCTGCAAGTAATAGGACAAAAAGTAGACTAAATCACAGGTTTTATTATTTATTATTTTTTATTTTATTTTTTTTGTAAATCTCATACAACAAAAGTTGTGGTGTAGGTGATCTCACAGTTGGTTCATTCTCGATAGTGTTAACATGGACCCAGACTCTTTCCAGTCTTCTGTTCTGCTATCTCAGTTCAGCACCTCATGATCACAAGATGGCTGCCACAGCACCAAGCATCAAGTCTCCACTTGGCATTCTCAGAATGTAGGAAAGAAGGTATTCTGGGAAGACAGCACTTTCATGAGCCTCCCTGCTAACCAGAGAGGAAATCACTCCCAGAATCCTACTGTTGCCCCTGCATACTTCTGGCCAGAACTGGACCACATGGCCTCCTCTGTTGCAAGGGAGGCCAGGAAGTGATCACTTGGCATTTTCAGTTTCTATAAAGAGACTCAGTAAAAAAGGAGGGTGAGGGAAAGGTAGTTGAGACAGCAACTGCCAGTGTCTGTCCCAGGCATTCCCTCCTCAGGGTGGGCAGGGGGCAGGAGCCTGAAACAGCACCTCTGTGAACATTCTCCCCCAGCTGCCCATGAAGATGGCTTCTGAGATTTGGACTGTCACCACTCTGTCACAGAGGGAGCAGACCCAATCCCAGGGCCGGCAGGAGAGAGCTGGCACCCTCTCCTCCTCCTCTCCCCTCAGTTTCTTCAAAAGCAACTTTAGGGCCACAGAAGCAACTCTCTCTAGACTCAGTAGAAGGTCTCTGCTTTACCATTTCACTTCTAGAAGGCACCCTGCCGTGTCCCCCAAAAAAAGACCTGTCCCTAAAGGCAAATTCAAGTCTCCACCTCCATGTAAAACAGAGCTATTTGAATTGTTGCAACTCTAGGTTCTTTATTTATAGGCTTTTCTGGACCTCCCCAGTGGAGGTTTCAGATATCTTAGGGCCATTTATCACTGCTCAGTTATCAAGTTTAGAGTGGTGTGGGCACCAGGGTCAAGTGGAAGCCAGAGGGGGAGCCCAGTTGTGCCTGACTCGGAGGCAGCTTGGAGGAGTCTGCATTCTCCTAAGCTCCCAGGTGAGCTGCTGCCCTGGGACCACATTGCCCAGTTGTTCTCCAGCCTGCCTACTCATTAGAACCACCCGACTCGTTTACAAAAATGGGTGCCTGGGCCCTTCTCTAGCCCCATTCAGCTAGAACCTCCAGCGATGGGACCCAGGGACCAGGATGAAGATTCTGAAGCAGACCCAGCCCCTTTGCTTAGCTAGTGGCGGTGGTGGGAAACATTGGAAACTAGTTTTTAAGGCACAGAGCTCCTGGGACAGAAGCACCAGGAACTGAGTCTCAGGATGGCATCCAGCAGCCGTGCCACCTTGGGAAAGTGGCTTGTTTCTCTGAGCCTCTGTTTCTCCATCTGTATGATGGTGACCATGGTAGCAGCCGGCTGTTAGAGCTGAACGAGCAGGAACTGAGGCCAGGGTCAGCATCGTGCCTGCAGAGGCAGTGCCTATGAGGAGTTAGTTAAAGATTTAAAACTATCACTTCATCATACTTTATGATTATTCATATATTAGTTATTTTTATTTAAAAGGACTGGAGGGAATTTGGGTCAAGAGAGCAAATCTGCTCTAGTTGCTCTTCTTTGGTGAGCAGGACGTGGAAATGCACCTGTTTCTCTCCATTCTCTTCCTCTTCTCAGCATACCAGGCCCTCGGCCAGTGACTCTCAAAGTGTGGCCAGAGGACCCTCTCAAACCATTTCCACAATAATTCCAAGACTTTATTTGCCATTTTTCAAAAACAGAAAACAGAAAGAAAACCTCTCATTCTCTCATGAGCGTACAGTGGAGTTTTCTGGCGGCTCATGACGTGATCTAGCAACAGACGAATGTAGCAGCAGATGTGAGAATCCAGCCGTCTTCTATTAAGCTGGAGATTAGAGATTTGCAAAAATGTAAAACAGTGCCACATGTCTCACTAATTGTGTTTTTGCTTCAGAAAATGTAGTTGTTTTTTTTTAAAAGATGTAATTTATCTTAACTTGGAATGGGTTTATTATTTTTGTGTTTAAATGAATAAATACAGGGAAGCGGGTGTGGCTCAGTGGATGGAGCCCCCGTTTACCATATGGGAGGCCCGGGTTTGCGTCCCGAGGCCTCCTTGTGAGGGCACGCCGGCCTGAGCGGTGCGGTGGGCTGATGCAGCAACCTCACCGCAGGAAGCGGGTGTGGCGCAATGGATAGAGCACCCATTTACCATATGAGAGGCCCCGGGTTCGCTTCCCGGCGCCTCCTTGTGAGAGCAGGCCAGCTCGTGCGGTGCCGTGGGCTGATGCGGCAAGACCTCACAGCAAGGGGGAGATAAGCAGACACAGAGAAGACACGCAGCGAAAGGACACAGCATCACAAGCAGCAAGGGCGGGGATAAATAAAATAAAATAAATAAATCTTAAAAAAAAAAATAAATGAATAAATATATTTTTTAAATACCTTGGCTTTAATTTCAAATATGATAAATATTGATTAGCGAACCCACCTAAATGAAAGCTCTTTGGGGTCCTGTATAATTTTAAGTGTAAAGCATTCTGGGGAACGTAAAGCCCAAGAGCTACTGCTCAAGATACACTTCTCAAGAACCATCTCTCCAAAAGGAATAGCAAACAGTTGTATAGCATTTGCACTATGCTAAATGCTATTCTACACACTTTTTATATATTATTATTTTTTGATCCTCACAATGACCCTATGAGGTGTGCTATATCCCCATTTTACAGAAGTGGAAGCTAAAGCAGAGAGAGGCTAACTCTCTGGAAGCCGCCCCCATCCCCTGACCACAGGCCCCAGGCCGGGACACCGCAGGCAGAAGTAGCTCCTCGGAAATCGTTCCTGCCTGTCCGGGCCTGTTCATCTTCAGCCCCACAGCCCCCCACATCCCTGCCTCCCCCCCGTCCCCGCTTTCTTCATGTTTCTCCCTGAGGGCTTGGCTCAGCCAACTGTGAAAGATGGTACCAGACAGGCGAGGTCGAGGTGGGAGCTGGGAGGTGGGGCTGGGAGCCTGAGGAGACTTAGGTTATATAAGGACCCCGAGAGAGGGGACAGTTATGTAATGGGGTGGAGGAAGGGGACGGGGTGGTGAAGTGTCAGGGCAAGGGAAGAAGAGCTGGGGGAAGAGAAGGAGGATGCAGCAGAGGAAACATGTTTGTAGCCAGCCAGCCCATGCAAGAGGAGACTAGCCCTGGCCGGGGGTGGGGTGGGGGTGGGGGCTTACCCCCACATGTCACCTCCCCAGTGCCTCTGCCCCTGGGGTCTCCAATCTTTCCTCTCTTGGCCCCACTGGGTGCAGATAATTCTGGGCATCACGCAACATCCTTTTACCAAACTCCTTTTTTGCTTGATTAACCAAAGCCAGTTTCTGTTGCTTTGCTCTGAGTGGCGCAGAGCCCTTTTCTGCCCAGACACTGGAATGGATGGAGATCTGGAACCCCCCTGGTGCATTGTAGGTGCTCAATATGTGCATGCTGAGTGAATAAGTAAACCCTGGACGTTTCTGCATTTTCTTCTAATAGTCATACTTTTCCTATCTGAGGTCCACTTCAGTGGGAAGTAGCCCAGTGGGTTACTTTTGCCCCTGTGTTCTCTGCTGCCAGCAGGACAATGGTGCTGCTGTGATGTTCATTTAGTCAGTCAACAAACACTACCTAGGCGCTGTGCTGTGTGCTAGGGACACAACCGAAGACAAGTCATTAGTGCTATTCGCCAAATGTTCCCAGCTCGCGGCCTTCTGCACACGTGGTAGGATTGTACCGCCAGGCCCCTTGTGGGTGGGTGGGTCCTGAGACCACTACTGGCCAATGGCTTGTGGCAGGAGTGACGGACGCCACTTCCAGGAAGAGATCTCCTGCCGGGTACGAGATCCTCCAGTGCCTCTTCTCTCAGGCCTGGAGACTGTGCCCTGCAGGATGGTGGCTGCCTCTCCCTGCCTGAGAGACCGCGGTGAGCTGTGCCCCATCAGGGACACGCTGCACAAATAGGAAATAAACTTTGCTCCTATATGCACCCGAGCATCGAGGGTTGTTGGTTTCTGCAGCATAATCTGGGCTCTCCTGATGGGTAACACAGCTCCAGTCTTCCAGGAGCATACAGTGTGAGAGAGGAGGTGGGTGCGAGGGTCTGATAGCTGTCTGTCCTCCTGGAGCCCCCCTCCACCCTTCTCCACCCTGCTCTTTGTTCCAGGAAGCTGCCCTGAGTGGATGGCCTCATGGGAACTCCCCTGCCCTCTGGGTGCTGCCGAGGGGAAGCCCGGGCACGAGACTAGAGGAAGGGGGAGTGAGCCAAGGTATTGAACCCTCGGGCTCCCTCCCTGTGCCCTGGGCTGGCTGAGGCCACCCCCCACCCCCCAGAAAGTCACTCATGAGGCAGCCAAGAGGCTGGTCACTTCCCATATACCCCTTCCGGGTGACATTCAAAGTGATGAGAATGTCTCTGATGTATTGCGATGGTGTCTGACAAAACTTGGGGGCAGAAAGGACGGAAAAGTTCCCACAGGGGAGCAGCCATGGGGGAGGGGGCATCTGAGCTGGTCCTCGGCCCAGGGTCAGGGCTGGGACTGGGGAGACTCTTCTGACCAGTAGGTGGCTGAGGCTGGGGGCCTCTCTGGACCCAGCCGTGGGGGCTGGTGCTGTGGCTCTGGAGGGTGGGGCACCCTCGCAGACCTGGGGGATGGGGCCAGGAGGGCAGCCCCCCGCCTGCAGGGAGGGGGTGTCACAGCAACCTTTCGGATGCTTCAGGCTATAGGACGAGTGTTCTCTCTTGATGCTAAAAGGAAAAAAAAAATCCCAACTCACTTTCATCTCCTCCATGGCCCATAAGGGCTGTCCTTGCTTAATCAAACCCATTTCCCCTACTGTCCTGGGTTGTGTGCTAAAGGGGAGTGTGTGTGTGTCTTACATTACCTTGGTGGAGGGGCCCTTGTGCTGGGTGAGGGGCAGGCATCCTCTTCTGCAGGCCCCACCCGAGAGCAGCCTCTGTCCGTTTAGATGCTGACTCTACCTGCCTCGAGTAGGTCAGACTCCACAGGTGAAGGGCAATCTTACTCAAGGCTGTTTTCGCTTCAGACACCAGCTGCAGGTCCCAGGGTTCCCAGGGACACCCTTATTTTTGACAACTGGCTACAAATTCGGGGTTCCCCCCGCCCCTGCCTGCTCCGTTCACTAGAACGACTCACAGAACTCAGGAAAGCGCTATACTTCACGCTTACAGTTTTATGGTAGCAAAAAGTACAAATCAGGACCTGTCAAAAGAGGAGGCACACGGGGTGGGGTCTGAGGATCCCCAAAAACCCGCTTCCGGCATCCTCTCCTTGTGGGGTCAGGACGTGCCACCTCCCAGCACATCCGTGTGTTTTAGCAACTGGGGACGCTCACCTGAGCTTGGGGGGCCAGAGTTTTTATTGGGAGTTCACCCCGTAGGCATGAGTGAATCCAGGTCCACGTGGTTGAACTCAGTCTCCATTTCCCGGGCTGGGAGGATGCGGCCAAAGCCCCCAGCCTCTAATCACGGGCAGGGGTCCTTCTCCCTAAGAATGCCTGGGTGGCCCACCCTGAGTGCCAGCAGACACAGGGGTGATCTGGGGGCTCCCATATGAATAACAGACACTCCCATCACTCCAGAGATTTCAGAGGTTACCCCACTCCTCTCTTTGGAGACCAAATGCCTTATTCTGCAGCAGGTTTCTCTTCCTCCCCCTCTCCTTGGAAAGCATCACTCTCCACCATGGGGAAAATGTGAGACGTGACCATGGGCTGGGGACTTGGGGGTCTTCAGAGACACTGCTGAAGCATGACAGTTGTATGAGAAAGAATATCTGGGGGGTCCAGGCTGCACAAGATGAGATGGGGTGTGCTCAGCGATGGGGTGCCCGGCAGTGCTGCACCCCATGGCAGCGAGTGACGGAGGCTGGTGCTGCAGGCTAGGCACCTGGAATGCACGCCCCGAGGCTGAGGCTGGGGTGCAGTGGGGGGTGATGGGGAGGGGTGTCGGGGGCCACCCCCGCAGGTGAGGAGGCAGGGCTGGGCAGAGGAGGAGTGGGCTGCGGGGCTTCATCATGGACCACTCAGCGCATCCCATGGGAAGCTCTGCAGTGGGGATGGCCCTGTAGTTGTCCCCTTGCGGCACCCAGATCCCTGGGGTGTGAGACACAACGTGGGGCTATTCTCAAAGGTGAGCGAGAACGTCTATCTTGGGAGGATCGATACTGTTATTTACAATGTGCGTGCATAGGTATTGTTTGTTGATGGATTCCTTCAGTGTTTCATTCATTCTTGGGCTGGGGCTGTGTGAGCCACGCTGCTGGCAAACCTCTCGGGGCATGCTGAGTTCTCACTGGCTGAATTTGCTTGTAGTCTGATTGGCCCAAACGTCAGCCGGCCGTACAAATTCACAACAGCGCGGGCTGTCAGTGCTGAGTGGAAAGCCACTAAAAATGCAGTGGCATGGGAAGCGGGTGTGGCTCAGTGGATGGAGCCCCCGTTTACCATATGGGAGGCCCGAGTTCGTGTCCCGAGGCCTCCTTGTGAGGGCAGGCCGGCTTGCGCGGCGCCGTGGCTGATGCGGCAAGACCTCACAGCAAGGGGGAGATAAGCAGACACAGAGAAGACACGCAGCGAATGGACACAGCAGCACAAGCAGCAAGGGGGGGATAAATAAATTAAAAAAAAAAAATGCAGTGGCTTGACACACAACCCTGGATTTGCTCACGACTTCACAGACGGGGCGGGGCTTGCGTGGGCTGCGCGTGGGCGCTCAGCCGGGGGCCTGCCCTGCTCCAGGGCCTCCCTCCCCCAGGGTAGCTGGACTTCCCCACACCGTGGCAGCTGGGTTCCAACAGGACGAGCCTCAGTGCAGGTCTCCACTAGCCTCTCGCTCACTCATGTTCCATGGGTCAAAGCAGGTCACGTGGCCAAGCCCCGGCAATGCGAGAGGGGATTAACCAAGGGCGTGTGTTACGGGGTGAATTGTGTCCCCCCCCAAAAGATATATTGAAGTTACAGCCCCTAGGACCTCAGAATTTGACTTTATTTGGAAATAGGGTCATGGCAGATGGGATTAGTTAAAAGAAGATGGGGTCCTACTGGAGTAGGGTGGACCCCTAATCCAATATGACTGCAGAGAAGGGACAGACGAGACGAGACAGGCCGTGCGATGTCGGGGGCAGAGGTTGAAGTGCTGCAAGCCGGGGAAGGCTGGGATTGCCAGCAAACCACCCAAAGCTGGAAGAGGCCAGGAAGGGTCCTGCCCTGCAGGCTTCAGAGGGATCTGGCCCTGCTGACACCCAGACCTCGGACTCCAACCTCCAGCACTGAGGGACAATCCGTTTCTGCGGTTTTAAGCTCCCCCGTGTGCTCTGTTTCGGCAGCCCCAGGAAGCTAAGACGCATGGAGCTGGGGAGGCTGCCCATGTAACTGCACGAGAGTCACCTTCGTCTCTCTTACGTGATGTCACGTCAGATAGACCTGGGTTTGAATCCTGCCATTGCTGCATGTTAGCTCAACTATGGACGAGTTACAGAACTTCTCCGTATACTTCAGTTCCCCCGCCTGTAAAATCATGGTAACAACACCTCTGGGACTTCTTGATGCAACAAGTGGCTCACGAACCCTCCTTGCTTGCCAGGCATGCTTCTGGGCACTGGGGATGCAGAATCAAGGCTCCTGGCTCCTGGAGCGCACCTTTGTTACAGACAGGAAATAGGCAAGCAGATGAAAGTAATGGCGATCATTGCAGAGAATGACAAGGGCTCTGTAGAAAATAAAAAATAAAGCACAATGATGTGATAGAAAGTCATGGGCATGAGTGAGCTCCTTTGCATTAGGTGTCTGGGAACAGAGACCTGAATGATGAGAAGGAGCCAGGAGCAGACAGTGAGAGGGAATGGAAAGAGGTGCACTGGCTCTTTGTGTCCCTGCAGATGCTGCTTCTGAGAGAGGCAGGATAATCACTCTATCTCAAGACCCTCAACTAATCCCGTCTGCAAAACCTCTTTGCCATGGAAGGTAACATCATCACAGGTTCTGGAGATCAGGACACGGGCATGTTTGGGGGCCTGTTATGCTGCCCACCGCAGTGGTGAAGGGACAGAGAGAGTCAAGAGCAGCTGAGAGTTCGGGCTTGGTCAAAATCCTCTGGCATCTTCTAGAGCCTCCCTCTTTCCACTCTGCTCCCCACTCCCCACCAGACCATACTCCACTCAGCAGCCAGAATGCGTTCCTTAATCCCGAGATCAGATCATGTTGCTGCCCACCTGACAACCCACCAAGGTGTCCCTATCTCTCAGAATAAAACCCAGACGTCTGAATGCAAAGTTCTATGGGCTTGTAAAACCCACATCCATGGCCTGACACACTTCATCTCGCTCACCATGCCCCAGCCACTCTGTCCCTCTTTCTGATCCTCAAATACGTGAAACTCATCCCCACCCCAGGCCCTTTGCACTTCCCGTTTCTGCTGTTTGAACTCCTTTAAGGAGCCTGGAGTTGGGAAACCTAAACTTCACCACTCAGTGCCACCTTTCCCCTTTGACCTTTGTGGCAGGCCTGGCTTTCTCACCTTTGATCTTCCAAACCCAAAATCAACAGGATAAAGAAAGACAGTACAGAGTGAACCCCACCCATGGAACACTCTCACTCAGAAGAGCTCCTGGGAGCCTCACTGGCAGCTAAGGCTCACTGGCTGAGAGTGTATGGTCCTGGCTCCTTCCCCAGTGCTCACTGGATGCATGCACAGCGGTATTCAGCATGGAGAAGAGCATTTATTTTGGACAGAAACCAGTTAAGAGATAAATAATGTTATAGAGACTCTTTGCTGAGCAGGACTGTGTTAAACAGGATATGCATGTAATCCAAGCACAGACATCTGCTTCAGGCTTTCCAGTGTGTTAACTAGGAACCTATTGATTAAATAGAAACTCATTGGATCTTCACTGCAATCCTACAAGGCAGAGAAGGAAAGGATTTTTTAAATACATATTTTACAGTTGAGGAAACTGAGGCAGAAGCTTAGTGGCTTGCCCAAACCTCTAAGGCAGTTCATGCATGCATGCATTCAGTAAGTATAAATTGAGCGCCTGCTATGGGCCAGGCGCTGTCCTAGGTGCTAGCAACACAGGCGAGAACATCAATCCCTGCCCTTTTGGAGCTGACATTCTACTGGGAGAGAGACAATGAGCAGAAGATAGAAAACATATAGTGTATGTGATGGGAAGTGCTGGGGACTGCTATTTGAGACGGGGTGGTGGGAGGACACATTGGAGGCAAGACTTGGAGGGGTCGAGAGAGGAAGCCATGTGATGTCTAGGGTCAGGTGTTTCTGGCAGGGGGAATAGCCGGTGCAAAGCCTGGTTTTATCAGGATCCCACGCTGCCCTCTCTTTCTTCAGGTCTTTCTGAAATTTGCCATCATCCAAGGTCCAACTGAATTCTCACTGTGCCCGAGAAACCCTGGGTTCCTCCAGGTTAGGGATCTGGGCCACTGGCTCTTGCAAATCCCAGAGTACCTAGTGCAGTATGAGGCACACAGTGTGTGCGCTTCATTTTTGGCGGCGTCAAAGGCAGATTTGTTTTGGCAAGTCCTCTGCAGTGGCGCATAGTGGCCACGGGGTGACAGTGTTTCCCACGGTTGTCCTCGGTGGTTCCTCTCCCGGGTCTAGGGAGACGGCGTGTCAGTGGTTAATGCAAGTCTGTTTCTCTCTGTCCTTGAAAGGACAGCGACTTCTGGTTTAAGGAGCAGGCTTCTTTATGTTTTATGGCCCTTTCTTCTCCACCTTTTGCCTCCTGAGAGGAGGAAGTGTGGCCGGGGTGGGGGTGGGGTGGGGGGGGAGGTCTGGGTGTGAGAGGAGGGAGAGACTCTATCCATGGGGGCTGTTGAGATGACCACAGATTTAGGGTGTAGGGTGGGATAAGGAACTTGGGGCTCAGAGACGGAAAGTGAGTGGTCTAAAATCACACAGCTAAGTGGTCTAAGATCTGGAGATGCCAGAACTGGACCTTCTGATCCCGGACCTATACTCTCTCACTATGCGACTCTGCCCACTTCCCCAAGCCGGGAATGCAGTTGGAGCTGTTGGTGGAAGGGGACAGGGCTGAGTGAGCACTGGATTGAGAGTCCAGAGATCTGAACTTCATGACCCGCTCAGGAAGTGGAATCAAAATGGTGCTCCGATGGACCTTAGAACTCAGTTTTCTCATCTGTAAAATGGGAATAGAGGTATGCACATGCGTGTAGAGACCAAAGGTGGGCTTTGTGGGAGGGAGGGGGAGGCCTTTATTCTGGCTCCTCCCTCAGCATCTGTGTTGGCAGAAATTTTCAAATGACCTCAACTTTGGGGAACCACGGACACTTGGTCTCAGAGCCCACTTCCTGGCTGTATGATCTTAACCTCTCTGGGCCTCTGTTCCCTCCTCTGTAAAATGGACATAATCATATCATGGCTTGAATGAAATGACTGAGGTCCAGAGCCTAGCACCGTCCTTGGCATGTTATAAAGGTTCACTGTATGTTAATACTGGGCTGCGCAGGAAGGGGAAGGTAACTAAGGTCAGAATGGAAGGCTCAGAAATACTAGTCAGGTTAGAAGTCTGAGAACATCTAGCCATTTCCCTCGGTGGGTAAAGGAAGGCTGAGAATCCTGTCTTTAGAGTAGAAGTAAAAATAAAACAACAACCACAGCAGCTACTCTTTCTTGAGTTCATTTGTTTCTCACAACCATCCAAGAGGTGGGTGCTGCCATTATCCCCATTTTTCAGCAGTGGCGACTGAGGCTCAGAAAGGTTAGGGACTTGCCTGAGGTCACACAATCAGTCTAGAGGTGGTAGAGTCTGCACTTGAGCTTTCTGACGCCACAACCCTTGAGCTCATCCACCATGCTATCATGTCCCGCCAGCTTCCCTGATATTTGGTTACCCTAATCTCTATTGATGAGGGCTCTTGGGATGATAAAATCTACAGCAACCTATTTTGTAATGCAAATTTCTGACAGCCAAAACAAAATAAGAATTGTAGCCTGGTTCCAGGGGAGAAGTTAAGCAACCTTTTTTTTTTTTTTTTAAACAGTTTAACCTTTTAAAATTATAATTTTCGCAATCAATACACAAAAGTAGAGAGAATAGTATATCCATCACTCAGCTTCAGCCGTTATCAACATTTGCCATCTTGTTCCATCTATCTCCACAACCAAACCAAAATTCAAAAAATTTCTTTAATCTAGGACCCACTCCTTCACACTCTCACACTCTCCATACACAGTTTTTTTTTTTTTGTTTGTTTGCTTGTTTGTTTTGTTTTTGGTTTTGCTGAGCATATTTAAAGTAATATTAAATAAAGATATCAAATCATTTTATGGCTTGGATTTTAAAAATTTGTTCTACATCTCTACTGGGCTTATCTCTATCAGTAAAGATGTATTTGATTGCAAATTAAGAGGAGATTCAAATAATAGTGGCATATATAATAAAGGCCTTTGATTAATTTGCATAATGGGAAGTCTGGAAATAAGCAGAGGTTGGGAAGTGGCTCAATGTTTCCAGGCACTAGGGCAATATATCTGTGAAATATTGTGTTTTTTTT